>PVLA01011928.1:0-48635 GCA_004027455.1 Hydrochoerus hydrochaeris | reverse complement strand
ATGTTTGTGTGTGTGTGCGTGCGTGCATGTGTATGTTTGCGTGTGTGTGCGCGCGTGCATGTGTATGTGTGTGTGTGTGTGCGCGTGCATGTGTATGTTTGTGTGTGTGTGTGTGTTTGTGTGTTGTGTGTTTGTGTGTGTTTGGCTAGGTATTGAATCCAGGGCCTTCTCTCTGAGCTTCGGACCCAAGGCCTTTTAGTTTTCATTTTGAGACAGGGTCTTGCTAAATCACCTAGTCTGGGCTGGAATTTGCACTCCTCCTGCCCCCGCCTCCAGCAGTACTAGGATTATAGGCAGCTACCACCTGGCCCTCAGAAAATGTGCTTTATTTTTCTTGTAATTCGGAAACTTAAAAGTCTTCAATCCAAAATTTACTCATTTGTCACAAAACTCTAACACAGATATTGATCTTTTCAAAAAGATTTTTGAAGTATGATATACATAGCACTCAACTTTCACAATTATTAATACTCTGATAATCTAATTTAGTTGTTGTTGGGATATTTTAAAACAATGCTCAAACAGTATTCCATTTCCCTTGGAAATATTTCAGAACATATTTCTAAAAATTGACGTTTTTGATATTACATTACTGAATATCATTATGGCAACCAATAAAATTTATAATAAGTTCTATAGTGATAGACTTTTGATTTAAGCGTTCCAAAAAGTCTTATTTTTTGAGCAGCTACTGTGTTAAACATTGGATTAGCATTCGATAAGTGATAATACATGAAGAAGAAGAAAAAAAAGACTTAAATGAAATAATGCAAATGAAGTAGATTTTTAGGTACCACAGTAGGAGATTTCAGCTATGCTTCTCCTCCATAGAGGCTTCTGTCTCAGTCCTTGGACACTTGGTTCCCACACATGTATGTGTTATGGTCTCATGAACTATTTTAGGAGAACCCGCTCTCAGAAAAGTAGCAATGATGAAGATATAAGTCACGAGTGAGCTGTTGAAATAAATACTGAAGTAATAACAAGAGTAAGCTTTCCACCTTAGAAGAGAAACAAGGTAAGCATGCACACTCTTCCACTTCCTCAGGGCAAGAAGTTATGAAACACGAAGTATTAGTGATGAGAAAGGAAAAATATAGTCTATTTTTGGATGACATGATTGCTTATGTAGAAACAAGGAATCTATACAGCACTGCTAGAACCAGTGAATGAATGCAGCAATGTCACAGAATCCAAGGCCAACCTACCACCCCTACCCCTCAGAGACTCCCGGAAGGACTCACCAGAGCCAGCACACAGCAGTGCTCTGGCTAAGCTCTGCTGTGGTGAGGGACACAGCTGGTCGCAGGGGCACGGGCAGAGTTCACAGGGACTTCTGGGACCCTTCCTCATGCTCTTTCCTCCTGGAGGGCTCCAAGGAGTCTCCTGCCCCAGCAGCAGGGACAGAGCAGCACACTGCCATGCTTCTACTGCAGGAAACCCTGTAGGCTCGGAGAGTGTTGTCCTGAGTGGCAGCCATGGGCACACGCTCCGCCTCATTTGTTTCAAACTTCCAGAACCCGAGGAGGAGGAGGAGGAGGAGGAGGAGATGCTCAGCAAAACCACATGCCTGCACCAACAGCAGGCACAGCGAGCCAACCCAGCCAGCCCAGCAAAGGTTTTATGAGGGTGTAAAATGAAATGCAGAGAATGGACAGAGAGAGAAAGAGAGAGACAGACAGACAGACAGAGACAGAGAGACAGAGAGAGAGAGAGAGAATAAACTGGGGAGATTTTTACTATCTCATTTAAGGACTTATAAAGTCACACTAATAAACGTCTAAGGGTAGCTATATTAGGCCGATGAGTGGGAAGATTCACGCCGAAATATATCAACAGTTAATTGCTGATAAACCTTCAGAGCCATTCAGTGAGTGAGAAGACGGCCTCTCTGAATGCTCTGCAGTACCTGGATATCCAGAGGGAAGTGCAAGGGAGGGAAGGAGAAGGAAGCGGAAAACAGGTGTGCTCTGTGCTCCTTCCCTGCAAGGAACATATTCATCATGTACTGAAAACAGCTACCAAGGAAAGTTCTCATAAGAAAATGAGTGAACACCCAATTCACAAAGTAAAAAAATTAATTCGATCATCCCCTCACATTTTATAAAAATGAATCCTCACAACTTATGCATCTAAATATAACAGCTAAAATTACAGAACACCTTGAGGACAGCATAAAAGAACACTGCCGTGTCCTTGAGGTAATCAAAGACCCTCAGCGGGCTCATGAAAGTCTTTTACAAAAAAAAAACACTATATAGATAAAAAATTTAATAATTTGGGATTCATCAAAAGCAAAACCTTTAGCTTTTTAAAAGACAGCTAAAGAAAATGAAACTGTAAACCAGACTGAGAGAAAACATTTGCAATGCAGATGGAGCTTGTAAGAGACTTACCTATAATTCAATAACAATATATTTTTCCTTTAAAAATAGAGACTAATTTGAAAGTGCACGGCCCGTAAAAACATAAAAGGATTTTCAATGTCATTAGTCAGCAGAAGGACAAATTAATACCACAAATGAAACAAACCCGACACTCACTGGGCTGACTGGAATTTCTGAAGATGGCATGGAACAGGCCCCCTACTTACAGTACCCTGCACCCCTCTGAGCAGCACACCGCACGTGCTCCGAGACAGACTAAACGCCGGGCTGTAAAATAAGCCTCAGTAAATATAGTGAAAAGTATGTTCTCTACACAATGGAGTAAAGTTAGAAATCAGTAACAGAAATAAATTTGGAAAATCCACAACCATGTGACCATAAAAGGCTCTGTCCTAAATTACCAAACTAAAATTAGAAAAGACTTTGAGGTAGATCTCAAAACTTATGGGGTGAAGCTGAAGAAGTCCACAGAAAGAGAGTTACAGCTATAAATGTCTAAACAAAAGAGAAGAGACCTCACATTAATACTGAGAAGCCCTACAATAGACAAGAGGAAAACTAAACTTAGGCAGAAGAAACAAAATGAAGAACATAGAGATATAAACAATGGAAACATTAGAAAAACATCCATGAAGTCAAACATTCTTTGACAAGTCTTTACCATGACTAACTGCAGTAGGGAGGGGGGGCCTCAGATTACTAAAATCAGGAATCAAAGCAGAAAGGTCACCCCCAGACTTATAAAGCAAAGAATAGGATCATCTAGGAATACTCTGAATAGTTATACACAGATAAATAGGAAAGTCAGATGAAATGGACAAATTAGTAGAAAGATGCAAAGTTCTGAGATTGTTTCAAGGAAAAAAGCAAAAAATAAAAACAAACCTAGAACAAATAAAGTAACTAATTCATTTGTAAAAATCTTGTTACTGGTGGCTTCACTGATAAATTCTATCAAATGTTTAAGAAAGAAATAATACAGATTCCTCAAATATTTTTAACAGTAGAGATCACTTTTCAAATTACAATATAAAACTGGTGTTACTCTACCTCCAAAAACCAGCGAAGACATCACAAGAACATAAATGATTACCTCTTACACATATAAATATATGAAAATCCTCAAAACATGTAAAGACAAATGAAACCCAGAATGATTAAACCCCATGACCCAATGAGGTTTATAGCAGGAATGTAGCACCTGTTTGACACCTGGGAATGAGCTGAAGCATGTCATTGTAGGTGGATGCAGCACAGAAACTATGTAAGTTTCTCTATGGTCGGAGGGGAAAAAGTAGCAAAAGCTAAAACCACTTCATGATAAAATGATTCATCAAACTAAGAATAAGAGGAAACTTTCCTAATTAGTGGTGAAAGACTTTTCCGTGAAATGCCAGAACTAGAGAAAGATGTCTACTTTCAACCAGTTCTACCCAAAATTGCATTGTAGGTCCTCAACAGACTAAATAAGTCAAGAAAATGCAATAAAAAAGCACTAAAAGTGCAAAGAGGTGAAATGATCACTGTAGATAGATGACATAATTCGATATATACAAGATTCTAAGAAATCCACTAACCCACTGCAAGAACTAGTAAATGAGCCCAGCAACATTCCAGGATACAAACAACCTACAAAGATCAGTTGTATCTCTAAACACTTGCAATGAAGAATTTGAAAATGAACTTTTACAATAGCAACAGAGATTAAAATTGTAGCAGTAAATTTAACAAAGGGCTAAGAAATTTGTGTTTTGAAAACTGCAAAACACTGTTGAAGATGATGAAAGCTTTGAAGAAAAGACATCCCATGTTCATGAATTAGAAAGTTTAATGCTGTTGAAACAGCAATGACTTGCAGATTCAGTGTCACTGCTATCAAAATTCCCAGCTGTTTTCTTTGCTGAAACTGCCAAGCAGATAATAAAATTTGCATAGTCATTCTGGAAGGAGTCCCAAAATAAGGAGAACAATCTTGAAAATGAAGAACAGATCTGAAGGACTCATAATTTCATCCTTAAAACTTCATTATAATGCTATACTACCCAATACAAATTGATAGATATATAAATCACAAGGTCAGAGCCAATAGGACAGAATACCCTTGTCCAATATTGATGATCAATTGATTTTAGTTATTGACATCAAAATGAATCACAAAAAAATAGCATTTTTCAGTGAATGGTGTCTACCCACAAAGAATAAAGTTTTACCTTACCATATATCACATAAAGATAATGCTAAGAATGAGTCATGTAAGATCTAAAACTCTGAAAAAAAATAGAAATAAATCTGTTACTTCTTTTTTAGGAATAAGAGCAATGCGCAAGAAATGAAACATAATCCACAATTCAATAATATTTAAAAGCTCGGTGCTTCAAAGACAGGTAGAAAATGAAATGACAATGCACACAACAGGAAAAATATTTGTAAATTATGCATCTGATGAGGGATTCACACAGGAAATATTAAAATAAAACCCGTACAGCTTGCTAAAAAAAAAGACAAAATCACTTAAAATGACCAAATGTTCTAGTAGACCTTTCTCTAGAAAAGATATATAAATGGGTAACAAACACATCAAGTAATGAGTGTATTATTTGCCAACAGAGGAATGGAAGCCACAACTACAGTGAGTAACGTATCAACCACTACTGGGGTGGCCGTCATTACAAAGACGGGTGCACCGAGCATCTGGTAGGATTCAAAATACCAGAGGCATTATCTGTTGCAGTAAGAATTAAAATGGTGCAGTAATATTAGAAAATAGTCTAGCAGCTCCTTCCACGATTAAACCTAGAGTCACCTATGCATTCCTGGGTAGGTAACCGAAGGCAAAGAGAATGTGTATCCACACAAAAACTTTACAGGAGTAGTCCTGACTTCCAGAAAACAGAACTGACTCAAAGTCTTGTCAGCTGATGAATGAGCAAACCAAAAGTACATTATCCATGCAATAGAATATTATTAGTCATAAAAATGAAGCAGTGCCACATGATTCAACTTGGATGGAACTTTGAAAACATAAATCAATACAGACAGTGACAGAAGGCCACGTATCATATGATGCCATTGATATGAAATGTCCCTAGCAGGCAATTCTGCAGAGACAGAAAACGTATCAGTGGTTACCTGGGGCATAGGAAGGTGATGGGTTAGAGTTTGAGATAAAATTCATCTTCCAAACACTACAAGTTTCTTTTGATGATGGTAAATGTTTCTAACATTGATTGTGCTGCACCAACTATGTTAATATACCCCAAACCACTGAACTATAAACTTTTAAATTAATGAATTGTAAGCTATGTTAATTACATATCAGTAACACTGACAACCATATTAATTTATTTTCTTTATTACATTTCACTTAATTAATTGTAACACACACACACACAAACAAAAAGACACAATTCCAAAGTGCAAGGACGTGGAGCAAATGGAAGTTGTGTATGTTTTGTTGCTAAAGGGCCCGGCTGCCTTTAATGCTGTCTCCTATCTTCCTAAGTTTAACACACACTTAACACATGACAAAGCCATTCTAATTCTTGGAATTTGTCTGAATGATGTAAAAACCTATATCCATAAGGGGCACATACACAAATGCTCATAGCAGTTTTATTTTTAGCCGAAACTAGAAATCACTCAAATTTCTTTAGACAAAGAGATTTAAAATAATGGTTCATGTTTGCAATGTAAACTATGTGCATCCCCATTTATAAATCTCATGGACATTATGCTAAGACACTATGCTAAGCTTCGCCCCAAATAATACACACTTCAGTTTCACGTGCAGCGTATAAAAGCTGCTCTCTCTATAGAACCCTATTGGCAGTGTCCCGCAGCCGAGGCTGAAGAGAAAACCACGGTAAAGATAAAGCATGTCCGTACTGGATGAAGAGGTTTCATGTCTGGTTAAGGCAGAGGCTGCAGGACTATACACGATTTGTCAAAAGTCGTCAACTTGAAAAGGTTCGAATTTCTTTCTATGTAAATTACAGCCCAGTGAAGTTGATTTGGAAAAACTATCACTGGATGAAGCAAACGACATATCTGTCATACGTGTTTGCAGGGTCAGTTCCTGAGTGATGGGATTTCCAGAAATCTTTCAATTGCTGGCTTGCCTAGAACCAGCGATCGCACAGTGACTGTGCCTTCTCTCCTCCTGCTCCGGGCTGGTCTTGTGGTAATTCTCCGTGCAGTCATGCGAGTGCAGCGAACACTGAATTGGAAATCAAGAATCTTGATTCTAACCCTGGCTGTATCATTTATGAGCTATGCAATTCTGGTGTAAGTCCTGGGCTGTAAAATAACTATATTCTGGAATTAATGCATGGCTCAAACTACATGAAACCTATACAATAATCTGCCATATGGTATGAGATTATTATTGCCTAGTATTTCATGAACACAAGTCTACTCAGAGAGAGCACAACACTCCAGTGAAATACTGGCAATTTCTTTAGTGGGTTTTGGTGACACTGTGGCTTAGTCTAGGCATTGTGATAGCCTGCTTGTTAGAGATGGCCTTGTACTTTCTCAGTGAAGGAGAGAAAAATTTAATTACCTTTTGCCACTAATTAAGAAACAAAAATAATCCCCAGTATTACTCCCTCTATACTTCTCTCCAGATCTGGACAGAATGTAATTCTAAACAGAAGACCAATCTCCAAGCACAAGAGTAGATGGGCTTTCGTTTTGTTGTCTTGTACATCCTAGGCTTCCCTACTTGGCAAAAGAACCACACTGTTTCTCCCAAGGGTTGTGCTTTTGCCTATAACAGAACCAGTGTTGTATTTTATTAAATGAGATGTAGGAGTCTGCCTTCAGGTTCTCCTCTCTCCTGTGCCAGTTTTGTGCAGGACAGGGGGTAAAGGCACTGGACAGAGCGGAGGTTCAGGTGAACTCCAGTTGAGTCAGGCCCGGACACCCTGGCTGACCGCGCCTGGATAACACACAGGTGTCCCAGCTCTAGCCACCATTTCCTGTCATGGGTCGGACTTTGCAACAAGACTCATATCTTTTCTTTTCTGTTACAGCACTGCCAACATTCCTGTCCTTGTAGCACATGGGTTGTTTTTAAACTATGATCGTTAGCCCAGCTCTCCTGTTCAAAACAATGTAAATTTATCCTAAGTCCAGGTCACCAGCACACACACGCACGCACACACACATACACACACACACACACTTGAATTAGCAACCAACTGTAGACATATGGGCAGCTTTTTTTTTTTCCTCACCAAACAAGATCTTATGCCAACTTCTAAAACAAAAATAAAACAAGATGCAGAAGGTATTTGACAATTTTGTGTGCACTGAAAAATTTTTATTGATCTCTTCATGACATCTTAACTTTTCATCTGAAAAAAATAAGGATAATGTCTGCATTGCATGGTTACCATGTAGATTAAAATCCAATGACATACTACATATACCTGGCATAGTTACTGACTCAAAGAAGTATGCAACCTACACACATGTCCCTTTTCTTTTTATCCACATAAACCTAACACTAAGACATCGTGTCATAGAAGTTCTAGTTATAAAGGAAAGGTAAGAGTCCATGGAAGTTTATCTTAGAAAACAAACCTTGTCTGGACCATGCTCCAAGTACTAGGTGAAGCTGTAAAGTCTCTTCAAACTCGCTCTATCTGTGTAGCTCCCACTCCACACTGGCACAGGACTTCACACATCACAAACACTCGACAATTTCTCTCTGAATTTATACTTTGGTAATAGTTCAAGGGCAGACACCTGGGCTCACGTTCTAAGATCCAGTCCCTGGCTTCTGAAAGCCTGTGGCCAGAGAAACAGAAGAGGTTCTGTATGATGTGTATGAGTACTACTTCTTCATACTAATTTCCTTCTCAGTGTTGAAGAAAATAGGAACATATACAGTACTGAGGTTGCTTCATGGATAAGGCATGATTTTCCATGAGTTTTTAAGCAAAAAAAAAAAAAAGTAGCCACTTGGGCAAAATAGTTCCTATCTAAATTGAGTGCTTGGGTATGGGTTTGAAACCCACTAGGTGTAGGTAAAGAGAAAGTGAGCAAAGGAGATTATGTAAGCTCCAGCAGATTTAAAGAGAATCATGTAACTGAAGGGTGAGGAACATATATATATCTAAATGATAATGTGTCTCCCAATGATCTTTACAATATTTTAGCATCGTCTCTAAGTAACCAGCTGTAATATATTACACTGTGTCTTTCAGATTAATTGATTCTGTGCTCCTGGAGTGCACTTCCTGCCTTCCATCTCCTGAATCTTTGCTATGAGACTAAATGAGCTTTCGCAAGGAAACCCACTTTGATCTGTTTACTCTGGGGAGAGGAAGAGCAATGTGTGCATAGGAAATGCTGCTCGCCTTACTGCAAGGTGTTTGCATACACAAAATAAAACTAGGACAAGTGGTGAGCCCCTCCCATCTCCCCTCGCTGGTACCTGAGCGTCAGCACTGCCTGCTCCTGTCAGGATCTGATCGCCAGCCTGTCCCGGGGAGGAACGGCAGCCCTGCTGCTGAACTCTTTGCAAGAACATTTGGTCTCATGTGAAACATTTACAGTCAGAATCTGTCCGTGGGTTCCCCTGGTTGAGGTGTTAACTAAGCCGTTCTGTCATTACTGTGCTGTTCCAAAATCCATCTGTAGGCATATCCACAGCCTTCTTCGTATAACTTTACCCAGCAATCCTAAACTGCTGAGAACATATTAGAACTTAGTATGAATACAAATCATAGGTTCAGATAATCTAGGGCACCTGGGTTCTTTTCTCATCACCGTATCTAACTAGCCCTAAAGCCTCGTTCAAACCACCTAAGCTTTCTAGCTCTCTGGCTTCCTACCTTGGAAACTCAGGTCACGCTACTGTTTCCGAGGGAGGGACTAAAGGCGTCTGCCCTAAGACACACGGCTTTGCTTGGCTCTGAACCGAGCAGTCTCCACGTGAACAGTGCTCAGGTTGAGGAGGGTCCCAGCTCCTGCCTACCCTCAGCTCCCTCTGGTTTCTTGCTGTGCTTTGGAGCTCCTGGGAACTCGTGGCTGGGATGAGGAGGCCTTGAGACATGCTGCCTGCAGACTGCCCCCGGAGCCCAGGTGGGCACTGGTAACAGCACCCTCCCACCCTGGATGTGCCCACGCAGGCTCTGGCTGCCTGGGAAGCTGGGTAACACAGCCTGACAGGGTGGGCACTCACAGCCGCAGGTGGGCACCCCAGCCAGCGCCTGCAGGTGAGCAAGAGCCTGTCCATCTACACTTCTCTGGATCTTTCCCAAGACCAAGAACTAGGTATGCTGCTGGAGCTGGGGACCTGTCCTGCCTGTCCCCCTCTGCTGAGCTTCATGTTTCCCCTCATTCTTCCCTCCTGGGATTGGCTCCTTGATAAGGACTTGGCAGGTTCCACTTTAGCAGAATGTTCTGTTTTCTACGAACCCTGATGGGGAGAGGGAGCAATCCCGACAGTGTTAGCAGTGAACAGCTGGGGTCCACAGCCAGGACTCAAAACCCAGCTCTGCCACACCTGCGGTGTTTCTTCTGCCTCAGCCTCCTATGTATAAACTGAGGAGAAACAATGTGCACTTCACTGGGGCTGCTATTTGAAACGACTGAGTTGACACCTGAAAAATGGTTAGAATATTTGGGATGCGCAGTCAGGCTCTGCCGGTGGCTAACACTGTCACCGTCACCATCAACAGCAGTGTAGTTTCTCTGCTCCTGCCTTCTGTCCTCCTCAGCCATCAGACTGCCAGGTGTGGCATAGCTTCCTAGGAGCCTGGGTTCCTGACCCATATATAGTCCCTGTCGCATACAGCAAACCCACTGCCATATTGTATTGTCCTGTTATTCTCTTTTTGCGAGCAAAGAATTGAAACTGGCCTAATATAGCTACTTGTTCATGGTCTCAGAGCAGTGGAGAGTTTGCCCAATTCTCAGAACAAAATCAGTTCAGATCTGATGTCCACGCTGACCTGGTAAAGAACTTCAGCCTGTCGGAGGGTGAAGTAATTGGCCCAAGCTCACACAGCAGAAAGCAAAGCGGCTGGGCCAGCAGTGAGACCTCAGTTTGCATATGCAAGTCGCACCTTTCAACCCCATCAGACATTTTGAAGTCTTTATTTGTCCTCATAAGAGATCTGGCCTGTGGTGAGTGCTAGCTGTGTTTGGAATGCTGGAGAGGCACAGTATGATCTGGGTCTCAGCACCTCCCCAGAACACACTGATGTCTCAGTACCAAGGAGACAGTTCCTTGGCCTGGGTGTCCACAGCCAGCACCAAGCGCAGCCTGAGTGCCCAGCTCAGCCAGGAGCTCAGACGCCGAGGCCTGTGTCTCCGCCTGGCCTCCTTTTCATGCTTAACATTTTCCTCTGGCTCTCAGGGTAAGCTGTTTGCACAGGGGTCCTTGATTCAGGAGGGATAAGGGCTCCTCCCTTGCTGTCCCATCTGTCCAGTCTCTGCTTTTAGCTGACACTCAGGGCACCTTTCTACACTCCCTGCTGCCTCCCCTCCTGCAAGTAAAGCCATTGAGAGTCAAGACTACCAGGACACAGGATGCCAGGCTGGATCCACGGCTACTCCCCAGTCACTGGGGAGATTGTGAAGGAGCTCACGGGGTCTCTGCTCCCCATCTCCTCTGTGTCCACGTGCAGAGGGTCTACCAGGGGTTCTGTCACGTGTCCAGAGTGGTGAGGCCAGCCTGGGGCCCCAAGGTGACAAACCTGAAGAGACATGAAGATTTCTCCAGGGGAAGCTGCAGAAGGAAGGAGGTAAACACATAGCTGCTGGAGGCTGCTTTGGCACTTCTGTCTGTGGGAGCGTTGCAAGGCCAGAGTAATAAGGTAATAAAGCTGAAAACACGCGGAAGTAAAAGTGCTATGTAAATACGAGACACTACGGCCTTCACATGTGACAGGCCTGAGGCAAGGCTTCTGATGTAAATTCATTCGTGTCTTTATACTTTGCCTGTGGTATTGAGGGACTCAAGATGGTTTACAAGCGTACACAGTACAGTTTCCATGTGTATGCGAACCTGCTTAAGCAAAACATGAAATGATGAAGCCATAAAATAAAAGATTGGCAGATTTTATTACAGACTAATCTCAAACAGTGGCATGATAAATGATACCATAAAATAAAGTAAAAGACAAGAGACAGACTGAAATAGCTGCGACATTTACAACAAAGGGTTAACACCTGTGTGTGTGTGTGTGTGTGTGTGTGTGTGTGTGTGTGTGTGATTCACAAATCAGTTTTTAAAATGGTAAACAATTTGATGGAAAAATGAATGAAGAACATGGAAAAGGAATTCACAGATGTTGTACAAATAATAAACATGAAATGTGAAAAATATGCACAATAACTTCTTTAGTAACTGAAATACTATGTAAGTTAAAATAAATGCAATTTCCCACCTATCACATAGGCAGCAATGTAACCGGCTGGGGGTGACTGCTGTGGGAGAATGAGGACTTCTCTGCGGCTGTGAGGTCGCTAATCTGTGCAGTGCTTCTTGAGAAACACTGGTTTAAATAAACAGGAGCTATGACCAATGCACTCTGCTATCTGATCCAGCTTATAGAGCCACACCTTGTACATACACATGCAAACGTTCATGTGTCTAAAGTGACTCTGAGAAGTGCTCTCTGAAAGGTATCACAAAAGTAAACCCACTGCAGTATGTGTATACTATGAACTAGGTAGCATCAAGCTTAATATCACCGAGTTATGTGGATGCACAGAAAAAAAAATATGCTGTATCACTGAGTTTAAAAAGTTTAGGGACAAAATTTTAATCACAATGCAATCCGGTTTGCATGATATGACTTGTGTGTTATCTATGTAAACAGAAATAAATACCCAGGTTTTTAGAAGGAAAATCATTAAACTGTAAACAAGAGTGAATGAGGTTTTCATTAATTAAATACATACTGACAAATATCAGTATCATACCCTGTACTGTATATAAGAAATGGAGTAGTGAATTGGTGCTGAGGGTGGGGAGATGATATAACCAATATCTAAAAACGTGGAAGCAGTTTTAGAAGCAGGTGAGCCTTAGAGCCTGTTTTTGAGGCTGATGCTAGAAAGCAAGCTGGTGTCAGCACGTAGGGACGGGGAGTGGCGACTCTGAGGACTCAGACAGGAGAGAGCGACCAGAAGAGAGGGTCTCAGTGTGCACCAGAGCGCACGAGGGACTCATGCATGGCACAGGGGCGGCGGATTGCAGTCTCGGACACGGAAGAGCCTGTTCCTGGAGACCGGGAGAGCCCCAATCCTGGCTGTGGGGGGACACACTGTGTCCAGCTTCTGGTGCTTTGTGGGAGGTGGAAATGGTGAGGGACAGAACTGGGTATTTAGAGGCGGGTGTTTCTAAGCAGTGTGTTGGAGGCACATGTTAGCTCCTGCTACCGGCCTGGAGCAGCTGTGAATGGAGAGAAAGGCACTGAAGATAGAGCCAGAACTTAAAGCTGCGAACAATTCTCAGCTGATTCGGATCACAAAACATGAGAGGGTCTGGGCGAGAGCACAAAGCGTGGGCAGCCTGGGCCTACACAGCCGTCCCCTGGGAGGGCAGCTACGACAGACAGGGGAGGGCCAAGGCAGGTGGTCTGGCTTCTTAGGCTTTGCAGGATGACGCCACCGACCTAAGACAAGGAAGAATGACGCCAAGGCTGCTCAAGGGCCCGGGCATGCAGACACCACTTCCATGTCCGAGGACCAGGCGGCCTCCAGGCAGGGCTCTGCAGAGCTGCGGGGCCAGGATCACCACCTGGCAGTGACCCAAAGGGTTAGCTCAGGATTTCCTTCATCCCTGAGGCCTGGAGTTTGCCTCAGCAGTGCTGGGCTTGCCAGAGGTCCTTGCCTCTTCCTCCTTCTCTCTCTGTTTGGGAGTGGCAGTGTCTCTTCCATTCATGCCTGCAACTGTGTGCTTCAGACCCAGTACAGTGGGCTTGGTCACACAGGCATGCGGAGAGAAAGCGATTTCACCTAGGGATGAGTCAGAGCTCACCCACGCCTGGTGTCAGGCTATGAAGATAAAATTTAAGGCTGTAGACTTCACAGTTCCTTCAGGAAGGAGTTGAGACATTTGAGGTCACCAGGACAGACTCAGTGAATTTTGTGTGTGACCAGGACATGAGAACTGGGGGAGGAGAGGCGGGACAGCACGGCTAATATGTGGCACCTCCCTGGAGTTCATGGTTGGCACTGTCACTCTCATGGTGGTGGCTTTAGGACGTGGAGTCTTTGGAAGATACTCAGGGCATGACAGTGGGGTCCGCATGAGTGGGCTTGGTGCTCCTAGGAGGTGACACAGGAAAGAGTCCATGTCTCTGTATGCAGTGGGAGGACACAGCAAGAATGCAGCCTTCTGCAGGACAGAGGCAGCCCCGTGGGAGCTTCCGACCTTCAGAGCTGTGCCCTGACTGCTCGGACTAGAGCCGCAGGTGCTGGTAGTTTTATACCAACCTGAGCTGGGTTTGGTAAGTAGTAAATGAAACAGACAAGTGTCTTTCCTTCAGGAAACTTATATTTCATGGTGGTGAAACAGATCAAATAAAAATACAGCTCATGGTGACAGGTGTTTAATGGCAGGATAAGCAGCAAAATGAGATGGGAGGTCTGCACTGGGAGGAAGAATCAATGAAAGAAGCTTAGAAAAATTTCTTTGAGGTAACACTTGTGTGAAAATGTAAAGAAAATCAGAGAGTAAGTTCTATAGGAATTGGGCAGAGGGAGGAAGAGTGTTCCAAGAAGATGCCATCGCAAGTACAAAGGCCCTGGGGCAGGAAGCTCAAAAACCATTGGCTAACTGGCCAGGAAGGCAGGGTGGCTGGAGCAGGTGCTGAAAGAGAAGACATGAAGGACGGGGTTGGGTGGGGTAGATCAGTGAAACAGGAAAGCACCGCAGGCATCAAGCTCCAGAGTGACAAGACCCAGCCTGATGTGCCACCTGAATGCTGTCCTGGGAAGGGCTGAGGCACAGGAATAGCAAGCTGAGGGTCATAGGCTCCCACAGCCATCTAGGCAAGAGGAAAAGCACTCTGGACCAGGCGGGTATCCAGTACAGTAAGATCCCCACGTCTGAAGGGGACACAGCGCTCCTCAGCTTTGGTTCTGTGGGACCCAGCCCATCTGTGTCACTGTGCTTCTCAAGGGAGCAGTGGGCCCTGTTACTACTACGAGCACCATGTGAGGACCAGCGTCAGCGCCCGTCCGGGCCCCTGGCATGAGCCCACTTTGTGCTATGGTGGGGACGGAGAGAGCAGAGCAGACAGGAGCCACTGGGGGAACAGATGGGCAGGGCAGAGAGGGCACCTCCAGGAAGAAACCCACTCTCACAGGTCAAACCCCAAGGAGGGTGGCGACCAGGGGCCTTCCAGGGGGCACCAAGAACGAGTGGAGTAGGAGCAGTCATCCCGGAGGGGGCCAACGGGGCACTGAGCCGCGGGCATCTTCTGGAGGCCAGGCAAGGGGCACGGGGTGCAGAGTTAGAGCCTTGCTAGGCAGCAGATCCTGCTTCCCCAAGGCCCAGACACCCAGGGGACGTGGGGAAGGATTTGCATCAGGAGGATTCCAGTGAAGCCTGCTGCAGATCATGGTGGTGAGGGCTGCTGCCGGGCAGCCACTCCTGCACGCAGTGGTTTCTGAATGGCCACCAAGGCACCAGCTAGAGAGGATCCGCCCTCCACGTTCCTCACATGGGTCTCAGGGTGAGGCTGGGAGGCCAAGGCATAGACAGCAGAAGGTCGTGGCGTAGGACTGCGGTGGGCTTCTGCCTTGGGCAGGACCAGGTGATGGGGACTCTCCATCCTGCTGGGGCCTTATTAACAGGTACCTGTGGGGATGACCCAGGTAGCAGCTGCCAGTGGCTTCAACCCAGCCACTTGTCTCCCCACTGTGACTCTTGAAGTGTGACCTGTCTGTTCTCTCCCTGCCTCCACTCACAATATTTGTACTCATCTCCTTTACTGAATTCTATCTGCTCCTGTTCTGTTAAGGTGGCTTGACTGGCAGCTCCTGGGCTCCAAAGCCGGAAGCCCAGCTCCTCTCCAGCATTCTATCTCCTGCTGCGGGCCGGTGCCCTTCCCCGCTCCCACCTCCAACCTTACAAGGCTTGCAGAGAAGCCTCGTGAACACTAGGTCCTGAACATGGGCGAGTGGACAACTGGTGATGCATTTACCAGTTCGGACCAAACAGAGACCAAGACCTCTGATCTTTCCTCTCCCCGATGCTTGGCCCAGGGCTCCAGCTCCCTCCTGACAGTGTAACAACCCCTCCAAGGGGAGAAGGGGGGGTGGTTCGAACTCTCCAGTGCTGGGAGCCAGGTGCCCCTGGGTCCCTCTTACTCTAATGCCTGGCATTCCAATCCGGTCCTTTAGCTCCTCTAGACAGACATATGTGCTGTTGTCTTCATTCATACCCCAGTGTCCTGTTCAGTTATTTTATGGTCCTCTGCACCCACTATAGGTAAGGGCTCATGATCAGCTGATTTTAAGGAAGAGGAAACTGATGCTCAGATGCATGAGGTGATATGTGAAGCTCTGGAGGGTTTTTGGTTCTAGCAGGAAAGTGAGGCTGCCTGAGTGTCAAAGCCCATGATTAGCCCTTTCTCTCTCTCTCTCTCTCTCTCTCTCTCTCTCTCAAGCCCATTTTTTTCTGCAAGTGGCTTGGTGTGCCAGTGCAACCCTAAAAGATCCAAGTGTTCTGCTTCAGCTTTTCACCTGTTTAACACATGTGCCCAAGCCCACGGTGGAACGCACACAGCCAGGGTCACACCAGTCTCCGGCTCACAGGCTTGCATCCACTGCACAGCACCAGCAGAAAGGACATACAGTGCAAATGGTTCTGCCACCTGGCCTGAAGGACACGGACCCTCAGCAGTACTCCAGAGAAAATGGCAGTGAGTCCCTAGGAAATACCTTCTCAGCCAGGTTCCCTGTGTTCTGCTGCCAACCCCTAAAAGCTCAGCTCTGCCCCAGCCCATGCCCTGGAGACACAGGCTCCACATCTGTGACCCTCTTGGCTGCGACCTTCAGCCCAAACAAGCCAGTTTAGCCAGATTGAGAATAAAATATCTTTGGCGATATTTTGCAATCTAGCTGTGCACACTACAGACAAGTCAAACTCTAGGACATGCACTAAATGGAATTTTAACTCTATGATGATGTGTGCCATACTAATGATTTTTATGACCATCTTTTATTCATCTTGTAGTTTCTCTGGATTCCAATTATAACATCCACACTTCACAGCAGTCTTGGCCTGAGTAAAACTGTAGAGCTGTATTAAAAACAAATGAAGAAATAAAAGATACATTCTGCTAGCAATACAGACACAGAGTGATGGTTGAGAAAGTCCATTATTATAAAAATCAAACTGCCAAGAACCTAGCTTTTTTCTGATACTAATTACTGTGTGACTTTGAAAAATTGACTCGACTTCTCTGAATATGTGTTCTGTTATCTTACAAAACGAAGAGCTGGGAGCGATTTCTAAAAGTATCTTTCGGATTTGGTTTGAGCTCTAGTGATTAACAAAAGACTGTGAGCTTAACCCAGGTTTTAAATTTGAGTTCAGGGCCAGGCTGAGTTTTATGATAATACACAGTATCTTGGAACTCTCCTCCCCATCCTTGGTTTCCTCGTCACAAATTGCCTTGAAGATTTTCTTAGAGTACAGCTCCCCAGTTCCTCCTGACAGGGCTCTTCACCTCCTGATCCCACTCCAAGCTTGCCAAACTGTTCTCATGGACTTACCAAGAATCAACAAAAGTCTGTCTTCCAGGTGGCCCAGCAGCAGTAACTGCCACACCAGCAGCTTTTACACTTCCTTTGTTTCTCTCTGAGCATCCCGGACACTGATCCCCGGCTCCGGGTCTTCTCTCACCTCGGGACTCCAGACTCTGCTCTATAATCATCCCATCAAAACTTCTTTCATCTAAGGTGGTGACTGTTCCCAAGGCAGTGTTGTATTAGGAAATCACAGATCAGGGAAAAGCGAGGTAACAGAAACAATATTCTCATATGTCATTTCCAGACTCCCAGCAACTACCCTGTTTAACAGTGATTCTCAGAGGAATTTGAGGCGTTTGGGCAGTAAATTCACAAACAGATGGTTGTAACTCCAGCAGTTAATTCAAGGGTAGTCTACACATGAGGAAACTTACAGAATTAAGGGCTCAGTGAGCTTCAGACAAAAACCTTGGATGTTTACAGAACTGAACAATTTTGACTGATGCAACTGAGCATTTGCAAGCAACTGTCAACACAGAAGGGCGTCTGACCACCACCACACCGATGAACACTTGTTTCCTACAGTAATGGGCTGGATTGTGAGAAGCCTTGAGCAGCAGCATTGCTGCACCCCTCAGACCCCGACCCCACTGCTGAGCATGGAGCTGAAGCGGGAGTCCAGCTTGATCAAAAGGTTCATTTCAGATCAGCAGCATCTTCAAACCATGGCCCTCATTCTAGAGTTTTGCTGTGACTTTTTGCTTTTCCTCTCACAGCCAACATCCTTTGAGAGATTTCCAGGTTTATACGGAAACTCAATCTCAGGAAATCCGTGAACAGAAGCCTCGGTTAGCAAACTACACAAACAGAAGCCGGGCATGTGCTGACTGGTGCAGGACTTGGCTGGTTTTGAGAGCACATCGAGAAGGGAAGACACCGCTCTGGTCAGCACGTTCTGCCTGCAGTGTGTCAGCACTCCAGGCCCAGCCCAGGCTTCTGATGACATTGGCTCACCCCCTACAAGAGCATCACAAAGCTCACCAGACATTTATGCCAATGCCCAATATATCTTACCCATGAGCTTGAGGAAAACGGACGATAAGAGAGTGTAATAACCCATAGACAGTTACACAGGGACAGAAAATGATTAACAACTGAGAGGAGGACAAAAAATGTGTCCTTCTGTCCTATGTCTTTTCTGCCAGCTGAGCGTTTCCAGCTCCCAGTGCAGAAGGCTGACCGCTCTAGCCGGGGATCCAATTAGAGATGGTCTGTGGCTTGTCCTCTCTGGAAGATGGAGTCATGCTGTCCCCAGCCAAGCTCTCTGCCCGCGAAGAGCTGTATTAGAAATGCCTGAGCAGCTGTCCATGTGTTCCCGCTGTCACCAAGTACAAATGTGTCTGGTGGGGAGAGCTCCACAGTTCACCCCCCTGTAAACGCCAGCTCCATCAGTATGGCAGGTGAGCAATCTATTAGGAAATCGAAGGCCCCTCCCTCATTATAGGAAAATAAATGAGCTGTGTCTTGCCGGGAGCAGGGAGATGGAGAAGGAATTCTTTTATAAAGGAAGGCAATGGGCTTTGAAATCAGATGGATGTGGTGTTGAATCCTGGCCCTGCTACATGCAAATTGCATGGTTGCAAGCAATTGCTTTAAGCTTTTTCAGGCTCCTCACCTGCAAACTGAGCCACAGTAATTCCTATCCAGTGGGAATGGGAGGACGGAAAGAGAAAGAGTGGGAAGAAGGCTCTGTCCGGAAGTGCCCCTAGGTGAAGGTGGGGTGGCACTGCCATGTCTCCCGTCTCCCCGTCGTGGCCAGCTTCTCCCGCTGCTCGCGCAGTGCCGTAGAGCAGGATGAGGACTGGACCTCAACACCTCCTCGTGCACTCCAGCCAACCTTGGCAGGATGCTCTGGCTGCCTGTAGGACCTGCTCCAGGTCCGCCTTCTGGGAGTGCTGTGCAACTCAGGCTATGCCCGAGCCTCTCAGAGGATTTTCCCCCAACTTCTCACTCCTTTCCTGAACCCAGGAAGACTTAAGGAAAGAGTCCAACCTTGGAAAGACTTAGACCCACCCCAAGTTTTCCTTTTATTATTTCCTTCTTGCAAGGTGAGAGAGGACAGCGTCTCAGAATGAAAGATTCTCCTCCATGCCCTCTCTCAGCAGAGGCCCTAATTCATTTTTCATGGCCCCTTGCAGTGACAAAAGCCGCTGCTTTCTCTCTTGTAAGCATGCTCCATGCAATAAGTCAAAGCTGATGTGCATTTTCCCCCTGGGTGCCGGAGCACGCTTTGATTTAATTTGCCCTGTTGTTTGGCATGGAGCCTTTGCCGGCAAGTTTCTTCACAGAGCTGGGGAGGCAGGGCCTTGACAGCAGTGGGGCACAGTGACAGATGGGGTTCAGTGGGTAGTGTTTAAATAATTTGCTGCAATGATAAAGGAAATGCTGGAGAGTGACAGATGCTCTTGCAGAAAGGCAGTCAAACAGACGGTGCACCCTGTTTGTGGGAGCAGGGCCCTGGTGACTGGGTCCAAGGAGTCAGCCAGGTACTTGTAAGCCTGGGGCTTGCAGAGCTGTGGGACCGAAGAGCCCACCACCACCTCTCTTGAAGGCATTCAAAACTGTGTATAGAGCTGGGCCCTTGCACACATGCACCGTCTATGCCACTTTCCTGTTTCATTCCAGAGCTGGCCCTGCCTGTCAACCCAGGACCAGGAGTTACCTGCTAAAGCCAGGTCAGACTGAGCACGCACCTATCTAAGGGGGACTCTGGAAAAATCACCTAGGGAGAAAAATCAGTAAGTGTAAATAAGCAAATCCATTTTTGTGGTTGAAAGGTGTCCTCCAACCATTTGTGCATTGAAATCTGGCCATGGGTGTGGTTTTAAGAGTAGACAACCATTAGGAGCTGGGGTCCCTGGGTCTCTGGGTTTGGAGGGGAATGCAAGTGCCCTGGCACACCCGTCAGTACCAGGCTCACTCCTGATTCCCACCTGCCTGGGGACCTACCCCTTCCTCTTCATAGGATCCCTTCCACCACGAGGAGAGGCGGCCACAGGGGCTTGCAAGATCCAGCGGATACCATTAGCCTCTCAGCCTCCAAGACTGGGAGCTCAATGAAAGTATTTTCCTTATTGATTAGCCAGCCTCATATATTTTGTTACAGTTACAGGACTTGGACTAACACAGTTATGTAACACAATGGTGGCAGTAACTCATGAGCTTACTCAGCAGCACTAAGTGTGTGGGTTCCACAGGCTGCCGCTGAAGGCTGTGAGCTGTCTCCAATCCTGTACTGAGCAAGGCACTCCTGCTGGCTTTCTCTTCACAGGCTGCCTCTGTGAGCTCCAGAGGGGCAACCCAGGGCACTGGGCAGTGGAAGCTGTCCGGTCCTGATGTTGTAGTATAATTATGGTGGGCTCTGTACTGCTCCCAAAGAGGACCAGGCAGGACAGGGCCATGCTGGGATTTCATGACTAATAAACAGGACATTGGGCATGTAAGGCAAAGGCCTTGCTGGAGCCATAGAATGCTACCTCCAGATGGCTACCAAGAGCTCGGCAATACCGCCCCAGACACGGTGGTCCTTGTTTACCTTCGTAGAGGGACTGAGTCTTGATTCAGTGCAAGAAGAAACAGGAGGAGGGTAGGAATGCTTCATGTAGGAGAAAACTGATCCATATGAGTTGCCTCTTTTAATCTTTGATTTTTTTAAGAGAAAAAACACAAAACAGAAAAAAAGGTAGAAATAATACAGAATTTCAAAAAACAACAGTAAGAAATCACTAGTTGATAAATTACATATTGTTATCATAGACGTAGTTGCTCAAGTCACAAAATCATTTATGCTTGCTGTTGTTTTGATGCTGATTTTAGCAGACTGGGTGTGAGATGCATTTACTAAAGAAGCACAGTGAAGACATAACCAGAGGGCAGTGCGCTTGTTTGGAGCTGAACAGGAAAGAAAGCTTAGAAAAAAAGTAACAAGATGGGGCACTGAGGTGATTTGCGAAGGAGTTACGCATGCAGGCGAGAAGGCAGAACCAAGCAGGAAGACGGGCACTGAACACGCACTGTCTTCCGGCCAGGGCCAGCAGCTGAAGCAAAGGTGATGCAGGTGGTATGGCACAGGAGCGGCGCCTCACTGGAGCCGAGTCTACCTATTGTGAATTCAGTAGCTGTGGATCAACCCCCCTGCTCGCAACTCCTCTCCTGCCTGGGCAGCGAACTGCACTCTGAAAGGGGAATTGAGATCTGCCTTTTGGCATTTTCAGAATTTTGTTTTACAGCTAATCAAACAGACATTAACCACCTGGGAACCCAGAAGCTGACTCCCCCGAAGCAGCCACCTGACACCTTGACCTTTCTGAGGGTACAGATGGAACACCGTCAGAGCAGCTTCTGCAGGAATCATTTAAACGGCTTAATCAGAGGCATTTTAGCTGGCCAGGACTCAAGAGAGACGTGTTGTCTGCCTTATAGTGAAAGAAGGCTCAAGAGTAGGCATAGATAAAAGGGTAAAGACAGGGAGCAGAAATGACTGGTTAAACCAGAGAGATACAAAAGAGGGGAAAAGGGAAGAAGAGGGGAAGGAGAAATAAAAGGAGTTAAAACGTGTTATATGCATGTATGAACTCACTATCATGTACCAGCTGCCAGTGTGATCATCACATACTGCAAACATGGGCCAATACAAAAACACCGGTCACTTCCACTCCCTTCCTGCCATCCCCTCACATCCACTGGGCACGAGGAACCTTGCCTCAGCCCGGGGTTCCTGATGCACTAGGGCATGAGTCCCAGCTGCAGGAGGCTTTTCTGGAGTCTGCTGCTGGTGAATCCGAGCCACGGCAGGAGGACGCTTGCTGGCCTGTGGAAAGGGGCGAGCCCCCGGGAAGAAGACAGCCACCAGCCACTGTGTCTCCACGCAAAGGTGGCACTGTCCTTTCCCCAGTGAAGAAGACATGGCACAGGTCAGGAGAGCTAGAGAGCTCCCCATACAAATGGCAGGGGATGGTGAGGTGAGTAGAGATGAGAGCAAATGAGGAAAGAATGATCAGCGCAAAGACGATGGAGAGAGTAACTTGAGATGGAAGCAACATGAGGAAAACGTCAAGGGCAGTAGGGTGTCTGATGAGCTGAGGGGAGAGAGGAAAGGAAGTGTTTTTTCAGGATATGCCAGAAAGATGTAGAGACAGGAAGACCGTTCTGGAAAGCTCAGGGGAAGTAAAAAGGAAACAAAGTGATGGTTCTAGACAAAGAGGAAGACAGAAGTCAAGGGAGCAATCTGCAGTACAACCAAGAGACTAGGGCCCCGTAGTTAAGCAGCAGGGAGTCGCTACAAATACCTCCGCATGAACACGGGAAGAGACATCTCACCCACAAACGGACTTCAGATCTTCCGAGTAAGAGCCGAGAGGAAAGGTTTCCGAACCCTACAGCCAATCTACTTTAGACTTTTAGGACGAAATCTGTAGTTTTACCATAATGATTGCACTAATTTACATTCACGCCAATAGTACACAAGGGTTCCTTTTTCTCCTTACCCTTGCAAACCTCCCTGTCTCTCCAGGCCTTGTCAACATCTGCTCTGAAGAGACAATATCTCACTGTGGTCTTAATTCACTTTTCCCTAATGCCTACCAATGATGCGCATTTTTCTTGTATCTATTGGGCGTTTGTGTATTCTATTCTGAGAAATGTGTACAGAGGGTCCATGGTGTATTTTTAAATGAGTCTTACTGGTTTTTTTGATATTTAGTTGTTTGAACTAATATCTAGAATATATATCAAATATTAACCCCACATTAGAATATTTTGTCCAATCTATAGGTTTTCTCTGCACATGGCTAATTGTTTCCTTTTTTGTACAGAAGCTTTTTAGTTTGATGGAATCCCATTTCCCATTTGTCTTTTTTTTTTTTGCTTATGTTTTCTACACTTTCAGGATCAAGTCAGAAAAATTACAGTACAGACCACTACAGTACCATGTAGTTTCCTTCCATGTTTTCTTCTAGTAGTTTTATAATTTCTTTACTTAGAGTCTTTCATGCATTGAAACTGAATTTTTTTGTCTGATGTGAGATAAGTCTCTTTCTTCTGCACATGGATGGACATAGAGTTTTACCAGCAGCTTTTATTGAAAATACTACTCTTTTTCCACTGGATACACTTCATGCCTTTGTCAAAAAAAAATTATACTATTTGTGTCAGTTCATTTCTGGAATCTCTATTCTGATCTATTTGTTGATACTAATTTGCTGCCAGTATCATGCTATTTTAATTACCTCATAGTATAATCTGAAATCAGGTGGTATGATATCTTGCCTTTTGTTCTTTGAATTAATGATTGCTTCAAGTGTTTCTTTTTGTAGTTTCATATAAACTTTAGGATTGTTTTTCTATTTGTATGAAAACAGCATTGGAATTTAAAAGCGATTGTAACAAATCTAGAGGCTTCTTTGGGTAGTAAGTCAATGTTAGCAATATTAATTTTTTCAACCACTAATACAGGATATATTGTATCTTCTTTACTTCCTTTCATCCAGGTTTTATAGTTTTCAGTGTAAAGTTCTCTTCCTCCTTGGTTAAACAGCAACAATTTCATGTTTTCTTTTCCTCTTTGGATGTCCTTTATCCCTTTTGAAGACTAACGGTTCTTCCAACACTGCCTTGAGTAAGAATGGGCAGAGTGGGTGTGTCTTCCCCTTTTCCAGGAGAGAGGCATTAACTTTTTACTGTTGAGTATGAATGTCATACTTAGGCTTTTAATAAATAGACTTTATTATATAGAGATGCACTCCTCTTATACCTAATTTGGTGATTTTTTTTCACGATGGTATGATATTACATTTTGTCAAATGAATTTTCTTCAACTAATGAGATTATCATTGCCAAACTATGCAAAATAGACACATGGAATTAATCCAAGTAGTCATCAATACATGAATGCATAAAAATTGTGCTATATGTACACACTATCTGATCTTTAAAAGAAGGAAATTCTGCTATTTGTGATACAGGCGGAATTGGAAAACATTATGCTAAGAAAAATAAAACAGACACAGAAAAAATGTACCACACATTCTCACATACCTATGGAGTCTAAAATCACTGAGCTCAGAGGATTTGAGAGTAGAATGGTAGTTACAGGGAACCAAGCAGGTAGGGATGAGGGGGCGGCAGTCAAAGTAATCAAATGGCATCAACCTTGATTAGAGAGGAGAAATATGTTGGGCTATTTTTAGTTATATTGTATAATATGGTGAATATGCTTAATAACAGATTAGTGTATACTTTAAAATTCCTAAGAAATTTCAAATGTTCGCACAACAAAAATATATGTGGTAAATATATGTGGTGATGGATACATTAACTAGCTTGATTTAATTATTCTATTGTGTATTTATAAATCATAACATCACTTTGTATCCCATACATTTAGACATTTATAAATTTTCATTTATAAATAAAGCAAGCCTGGGGGGCAGGGAGGTGGAAGGGTGCTCCTTGGGGAAGGCAGGCAGAGGGTAACGGTGCTCCACAGCTGGCGCTGGCCTGAGCAGCCTGTCATTCCATCTGAGAGTCAGCAGCGCCCATTTACGAACTTGCATTAGCAGCTCAAATCTAGACTAGTTAGCGGACCAGAGGCAGAGACCGTGGAAAGTGAAAGACACAAAGAGAGTCGAGGCTGTGGGCAGAGTGCAGGGACCTTCCTCCTAGTCTCTCCCTGCCTGGAGTTTAGAGTTAACCCTGCAAAGACTGGCCGATTGCTCAGACTCCACAGTTGGGATCATCCAGGAGAATCTGGAATAGTAATGAATTTAGCTTTTGTTTGCCCTGTGCCAAGGCCTCTGCAGGCACAGCTGGAAAGGGCAGCCTTGGTTCCTGACGCCCCCTCATAGGTAGGGTGAGCTTGTGGGGCACCGCCCATGTCCTCATTTCACGCTGCAAGGTAAGCGTTTGCATGAATCTTAGCATAACCATCTCTCTGAGAAGAAGTGGGAAATCACTATGTGGGAAAAGAGTTCAGGGCCAGGAGGCAGGGTAATGGGGAGTGATCATCCGGGGTCTGAAACTAGCCAGCCATGGGATCTTGGGCAGGTCCTGGTCCTTCACTTTCTCCAAATCTCAGTTTTCTTTTTTTGCAAATGGACTGAAAAAGGAAAAAACAAAACAAAACAAAACAAAAACATAACAGGGCTTAATAATTTTCAGGTTATTTTAGAAGCAGAAGCTTTGGTCCTTACATATAACTTAGGCAGATTACTGAAGTTTCTTGCACTTTTAACTGTCCTATTTGTTTTTGTAAATAGTGTCAATTAGTGTTGCATGGTGGGGACACATGGCACGAAAGTCAACCAGAAGCCACATCAAATTCTACTTTAACTACATACCTTGGGCTCATGATTTCCTAAGTCTGACTCTCCATTTTCTCATCAATGAAATGGAAACAATGCTATCTACCTCACAGACTGGTCATGAGGGTTAACGATAGTGCATAGAAGAAGTACACGAGAGCTGAGAAGCTCTTTATAAACAACACTGGCTGCTGCCATTCCCAGATACGCAGCGGCGAGGACCCGAGGATGTGTCCAGGATGAGTGCTTTGCTTCTGGCACCATTCTTGAACAGCAGAGATAAAGGCAGGTTATTGATATAGAATGACTGTTTTTCCTGATAGCTAAGGGCCCTGAAAGATGTTATTGTTGTCCGTATTTTTGGAAGAAAAAAAAACAAAAAAAAGAAACTGTGTCAAACAAGTTTGAGGAGATTTTGGTTTTAATACATTAAGTGCGGAATGTTTAAAAATCTTGCCAGGCTCTTACAGATGATGCATCTCCACACAGAGCCTACAGCAAACACCATTTTGTCAACTTGTTGGGCCAAAGCACATTTTCCTCCCTCCAGAAATACTGACTGAGCTCTCCGAGGCCATCCGTGCCACTGTGCACACTGCTTTGTACACAGTGGCACACCTGGCCTCTCAGTTTGTGTACTCAGCCTCATATTGATGATGCAAAGACCCAAGAACCACAGGTCCAAGTCCATGGTTCCCACTGGCCATCAGCAAGGAGTGTCTCAAAGCCGTAAGCAGTCTGTCTCCCCAGCTTACTTCTCTAGGATCTTCTTCTGAATATCCTTAGAAAAATTATTGCTCTGCATCCCAGGTTTCTTAGCTTGCTGCCTACTGCACCCTCTGGGCCATTCACCTCGTGTCCCACCCCCTTTCTAAAGCTCTCTGCTGCCAGGACCTGGATGTGGGGGAAGAAGCTGGAGCCCTGCAGCCAGCATGATGTCAGCTGCTGTTCGCCTGTGGTTCCTATCAAGCCCGTCAAATTAAGGACTTTGTATATGATGCCTGTATGCAATAAATGAGCAGTGAGGAGCAGGGAGGCTGATAGGGAGGTGGGTGCCAGGACTGATTACAGATACATTTCTAATTTTTCATAAGCTGGGAAACAGATGGTAAAGATGAAGAGAAGAAAGCTGCCAACAGCGCGGACACTGGGGCCCAGTCCAGCACAGAAGGGACGATGTGGAGAGGAGTAGGGTGCCAGGAGGTTTGCAGTCAGGGGAGGGCTCCATGGAGCAAACTGCCCCGGAAGTCTCAGTGGCCAAGGGAATGGGAATCGAAGCCCAAGACCCCACTACAGTGAGGTCATCTAATAGGAAAACCTATCGTAATAAGCGGGTCCCACCAGGAGGGTAAACTCCGTCACATGTTCCTTTGGAGAAGCTGCTCATGATCTGAGTGGTCTGGACCTCTGGGGACCTGGGCACTCTCAGTTTAGATTAAAGTTGCTCTACACAGAGGTTCTCTCAATCTGCGTGTGACGACAGACACGTCACATGCGAAGGAAGGCGTTTTCGTGCTGGGGCTGAATTATTTTGATGGTATTGACACATAATGGAGCACTGGCCGCCACAGAAAAGGATAAACTCGAGTCATCCTTAGAAAAGTGGGGGAACCTTGAGACAGTAACACTGTGTGAAGTCAAGTGGGGCGTGTGAGTTTAAACGTCACATGGTTCCTCGTATATGGGAAACTAAATTATAATGAAGAGCACAGTTTTTCACATGGGAAGGGGATGGAGAGAGGCAGGCGGAGCCAGGGGAGAGGAAGGGCTGAAAGGCTCTCTGGGTGCGCCCTGGACCTGGACCAGCTCCACAGGAGGACGGCGGCCACCGTGCCATGCAGAGGTGACTAATGAAAAATAAAGGCCAGAGAAGCCTACAGTGACTGTCAGATAGTTGAGGGCGGCCCGTCCACAGGGAAAGAAGACGCTAAGAGAACAGCACAAAATAGACGAAACCCAGACTCACAAAAGCTGAGTGATGAAATTGTGAAATACAGAATTTAAAGCCATCACTTGACTTTAGAAATAAAGACAACGTGGAGGGAAACCTATACAGAAAATATGACTTTAAAGAATAACTAGTATGTCAGAAAAAAAGACAATTAAAAATAGGTCCTCTAGACAAATATATACATGTAAGTACTATGTAACAGAAAGTGCATAGAATGTATTTAAAGAAATTGTTACATGAAAGTCAATGCAATTTACATAAATATACATTCTATATATTTATTTATTTAAATAAAAATACCAGCTGAAAGTTTTGAAGGGAAGTGAGCCAAAGCTACAGAAAGACTCAATTAACTGAAAGACAAGTAAGGCAAAAATACTCAGTTAGTAGAATAGAAAGACAGGAAACGGCGGAGGGAAAGACGTGGAAGGGGAGGAGGAGGGAGAACACGCAGCCCACATCAGCAAGGAGCCCTAAAGGCAGACAAGAAAGCAAAAGGCGTTGAGAGACAATATCTGAAGAGATCGTGGCTAAGAATTTTCCAGAACCAACCCAAAACTTTGATCTACAGTTTTGATCGACAAAATGTGCCAAGCAAATTTTAAAAAGAAAAAGCAAAACAAAACAAAAAATATGCGTAAAAATAGCATGGTGTAAAGGGTCGGCCTGCCCCCGGAGCCGGTTCATGCTTGAAAAGAAACTCCCAGAACTGTTCCAACAGCAAAAGTCAACCCAGCCCAGGAGGGCACCTGGTGAGGACCCTGGCACACCCGGCTCACCCGCAGAGCCCCGCCCCGACAACCCTGAGAGACCCTTTCCCCATGCAGACCCGCAAGGCAGTCCGTCCCGGCCCAGGGAAGCTGCTCTCTCGCCGCAGAGGGTCTGGGCTGGCTCCGGGTGGCTTCCGGCCCATCATGGTGACATTACCAAAAACCAAAGACAAAGGAAAAATCTTAAAAGTAAGAGGGATTGTTGGAGGACAGGAAGGTAGAGGTAGCCCTGGTAGAAGCAAAACAATCAGATCAACAGCTGACGTGCCCACGGAAGAACTGGGACCCCAAAGGCCCCGGGAATCTGGAAGAGGCAGCCTCACGCTCCACACCCGGGAAAAGCCCCTCCAGGACTCAGAGAGGGCAGGAGGTTTTCACCACTTACACCGGAGAAGGGAAATAATCTCAGCAGGAAGGAAGGTCTGAGGCTCACAGAGGAAAGAAAACCCAGGTGTGAGGAGTAGGTGACGTGTGTGCACCGTGTAGGGCGGTGTGGAGCTGGGCACCCGGACAGCTGGGCACCCGGACGGCTGGGCACCCGGACGGCTGGGCACCCGGACAGCTGTGGGGGGACCCTCCGCGCCTGCATCTCAGCCTGGGCCTCAGCATAACCATCCCAGTCAGTTTAGGGGGCGTTTCCAAGGGTGGGGGGAAGGAAGCGCTCCAGAGAGAAGCGAGGCCTGGAGCAGGGAGGCCTAGCAGGGAGACCCCAAAACCCCACCGCGTAGTGCAGGGAGCGCCCACCCACGGTGGGGGGCTGGTGTCACCATCCTGCATGTGGTGTGGCTGCCCCTGTTGCCCAGACGGGGAGAGCTGTCGCTGTCTTCCCCAGGGGGCAGCTTCTCCACCCCCCAAGGGTGTGCAAGCGTAGCCTCCGCAGGGGTGACACCCCACACACACACTACACCCGCAGCGCACGCGCTCTCCAAGCGCGCGCCTCGTTCTCACACCCTGTCCCTCACACGGGTGACACACAGTTGACACTCTCAGAGGCACACTTACCACGGACGCATACTCTCGCAGCTCACACGTTCACACCTCCACACAGAGATCCTTCCAGGCCTCTCACACTCGCTTTCACACACAGCTCACGCACACACAGACCTCTCACAAACTTATACCACTCACAGATCTCTCCCCGTCTCTGTCACTCACACGCGTGCGCTTGCGCACGAGCACGCACTCATCTCGTCTCCTTTGGCCCAGTTCGAGCCCACTGAGAGGGTGACTGCTCCACTGTGCAAGCTCAGGGAGTCTGGAGGGTGGGTGAGAAGAAGGACCCGGTCTCCACTGAGGTGCAGCTGTGCACGGGGCCTGACACGGACAGGAGGAGCTTTGGGGAAGGGCTCTGAGCTCCCTGCGGTGATCACTAGACCACCCCGCAGCTACAGAACCGACATCGCGAGGGTGCTGCCCCATAGGCCTCGGGGGCACCAGCGTCCCACGCCCTCCTAAGCCCTGATGCACAGGACATCTCCCTTGGGAAGAAGACCTGACCGTCACCCTCCTGTGCGCTGCCCCTCTGGCTGAAGTAGTTGGCATGTCTGGCAGAGAGGCTGGGGAGAAGCCCGCGGAGCAGCTGAGTCTCTGAGCTTGGTCGCTGACAGACGCCTGGGCCAGACTGAGCTTACTGGAGTCAGCTGGAGCTGCCTTCTGTGGACCTGATACCCGGTGGCCCCAGAGGGGCCCCAGCTTTATCGGGTGACCACCTCTGAGGCACAGCCATTGGTAGACCTTAGTTTCCGAGGACGCCTTAGGAAAACACTTCTGAAGAAGAGCAAGCTAATCCCTGCTCATTTTCATGGCCTCACTGAAGGGACTAGAGCCTGGGCTAGAACAGGGACCAAATGGCCCTGTCCTCCTTCTAGGGAAGCAAGAGAGGCAGTGTCTTGGCTCGGACAGCCGCCCGGTGCTCAGATGAAAGGCCACTTTAAACAACAGTCATGTATTAAAGCAAGGGGAAAAGAAGAAAGAAAAAAACCTCAAGGGCTATAGCACTGCCACAGTTTTAAATTATAGTGTAGGAGGATAAAAATAAAAGAGAGAGAGAGGAAGACAGAGCAAGGGAAAAATTGCCATTGTTTTATGAAGCAGATGGGAAAGTTCAGGGGATCAGAAAAAGACTATTATTATCTCAACTCCACAGTGACAGGCCAGGAGAAGGATGCATAGTTTTTTCCCCGTCTCTCCCTAAGAAAGGGACACTGGTGGAATTTATTTTGAATGCAGTTTAAGGGCAGGAGTTCTCAGCAACCAGAGTAGAATTAAAGGCTCCACAGACGTGCTTATTTTGAGAGCACTGTCTCTTCATTTCTGTACTTTCTCCCACGTGAAGATGCTTTGGGCTGTGACTGTTTTATGCTGTGCCAGGTCCTGTCTAGGTTTTGCAGTGAGAAGCTGACATTCTTGAAGAACCCTAGCATTTAAGAGCTGGAAAGAACCTTTCACTGGGGTTAATTTTTCAAAATTCAAGGTCAAGAAAATCCAGGCGGGAAAATCTCAATGTGGTAGCAAAGTCAGGTCAAATTTCAGGTCCAACAAAATAAGGGGATGAGAGAAGAGAAAAGAGATGGAGAAAAAGAACCAGGAGGAAAGAAATGGAGGAGAGAATTGGAAAAGTGCAGCATTTGGGATTAAAGGCCCCTCACCTCTAAATCCAGCACCCTCCAAAGCTGATCTTAAGACATTAGTCACTCTTGCTCCTAACAGCCTTCCTTCTGAATCTACAGTATCACCTGAGAGGGACCCAACACTTTTACCCATAATTAGATATTTTTATTCATTAACTCAGGCATAACTCTCATTGAAAAGAAGAGGCATTCACTAGGGACAGGGAGCCAACATTCCTAGCACTTACGTTAAGTAACTTTCTGTGTTCTCCACTATATATAACTCTATACTGACTTTTGACAAATGCCAGCAACTGGAATGTATTATCCCATTTTGGGGATGAGAAAAACCAAACCCACGCCAGTTATATGACTTAGGCAGAGTGTCACAACATATTGGACAGTGATGGTGTTGGACATGAAGTCTGTCCAATTCTAGTTGGTTCCCGTGGTTCCGACCTCTGAGCTGTAGATGGGTGTAAGAATGGACTTCTATCACCCTTACTCAGATGAATATCATTGTCTTTCCAGGGAACTGAAATGCACGTGGATGCAGTTATCTGATCTGTGGGACTGAAGTGTGTGTGTCAAGTTCATGGGGGTGCCCCAGGAGGTGGGGAGAAGACTCGGGGCTGAAAACAAGCACCCGGAAAGGATGTGCAACAGAGGGGGCTTTCAGCTGACTATGCAGGGCTTCCAGAGGGAGCCTGAGATTTCTGCAGGGAGAGGAGTGTGACAGAATGGTGCTCCAGAAAGAGGAGCACATAAAGGGGTGGGTGTCAGAAGTGAGCCCTGGGAGTCTTCAGCGAGTGGGCCAATCGGATGGATGTCTGCCATACACAGTGCTGGGTTTAAGTCTCAAGGCATCTGTTAGCAGTTAAGGTGAGTCAGGGATGCAGTAGGTGTGGGGAAAGATGGACTAAATATATCCTAGACCACTGGCCCCTGGACTGTTGACACGTGCACTGAGGATGTCGGGTGGTAAATTATGCATCTCTGACCATTTTACCATCTAGGTCCAGCTCAGTGTCAATTTCCTCCACCCAGCTCGAGTGTGTTTCAGAAACAGGAAGTTATCCCAATATCACTGAAGCAAGATGATAGGAAACCTCAGAGAGGGAGCCCAGGGCCCCATATCAGAACAGGGGGCCATCAGAACACTGATTCCTTCAGTGTGCACTAGGACTGCAGCTCTGTGCACACGGACATCTGAGAGCCATGGCATTATTTGTTGCTGGCCCAGGCTCCTCACCATCAAGGAGGGAGGTGAGCATGACTGATGAATTTCCACAGTAAGTAGCCAAGGGTTGTGGGTCCGCTTGGCTTTTTTGTGTGTCATTGTGTAAGTACAGAGGATGTGCATACATCTGCATGCTCTCCCTGGGCCAACTCGCAGGGCTAGGAGGTGTCCCTGCCTGGCGGGAGGGGCAGCCGTCTCCTCTGGTGCAAGCAGTGCTTTATCTGTGGCAGACAAGTTGGTGTCTCTGGGGCCTCTACACAGGGTGCAACCAGCTTCTCTCCCCACTGCTAAGAGCCGTGGAAGCTATGGGCCTGAGGCGATGCTTGTTGAGGCTGCACTTCCCATGGCCAGAGTTTCCTCCAGCCTGGGGCTGCTCCCACATCAAACCCTTGCAGGACCCATGCACCCAGCCCCAGGGGAGGTAAGAGTCTCAGGCAGTAGTGAGATGACTCGGGTCAACAGAGCCCCAGTAGGTCCTGCCTGTGTTCCACCTCCCACCTCTACGGCACTGCTGGTGCTCTGGGAAGCTCCGGGGGGTCCCAGTGGCAAATTGACACAATCCTGCAATCCAAAGAGGAGCTAAAAGATTCAGCGGGAAGAACCAGTAGCCAGGGTGTGGGTGAGCACAGCTGGAGGCAGGAACCTGAAGGAGTGTTAGTGCTGGAAGGTGACTACTGTCCATCCAGGTCAGCTGTGGCAGGCAATGTTTGTTCTTAGGACCCAGCCTGAAGCCACCGTGGTCTTGCAGAGTGTCTGCATGCCCAAGGACACACACTCTCCCCAGCTATGGCCACTCCCCACCTCCCAGTGAGCCGCAACATCTCGCTGTCTCTTTTCAGTGTTACTGATGCATCTAACAAAGGTGCCATGCACACAATGCTCTACTTTTTCTTTTTAATACTGCGTCTAACAGTAAGTGCTTGGCACACCTGCTCTGCTGCAGTCTCCTCTCTCTTGCACCCATCCCGGCATCCCCTTGCCCTCCACTTCCCTTCTCTGCAGTTGAACTTCCTGATCCACTTTGGGATGCTTGCTGTTGGCCCAGAACTGCACCCTTCCTGTGACCCCTGACTCCTCAGCTGCCCAGTAATATGTCCTCTCCTACACCACAGTTCCTGGAGGTGGCTACAGACCACAGGCTTTGGGCCACATGGCACCACAGAAAATCTCCCAGCCCAGCTCCAGCAAACCTCTGTCCTCTGCCAGGCCCGGGAGGGCCCTGGAACATCTCTGCCTAATCCAGCAGCCATTGCTTCAGTGCACTTAATATTCACGACAGATAGAACATTTCACGGCGAATTGGATGCACATTCAACTGGAAATGAAAATTTTATGACTGTTCTCACTCGGAGTCGCAGATTACACCAGCTGAGAAAACAGGGGCGCAAACGTACAACCTGTGAACTGTAAAGTATATTAATAATGAAACCACAGCCTGGGAAATGAAGGCTTTATTCTGTTTATATTCTGCTCCATTAATAGAAGGCACTTCAGCTAGCTCCACCCCATTAGCCAGCAATCTGTGTGGTGAACTGGCTGGGCTGGGATTTTTGGGGTGAGGGATCACACTCAGCCCAGCTCATAGGCTGCAGAACTCCCCCAGGTCTCGGAATTTCGCTGAGTGACAGTCACGGGTCTGTGCACTATGTTTGGCTGTCACGCAGAGAGGGCCTAGTGAGGCTCTAGTCAAAGGAGACTATGTCCTTATGCAAACAGGAAGGTCGAAAAGAGAAGGTTTCCACCCCATCCAGAAACAGGAAGTGGGTTAGAATGGAAGTCGGCGACATCCACGGGGGAGTAAAGTGTAACCTGCGTGCAGTAGTTCTGAACGTGAGGTGTCAGATCGCCACTTCAAAGGCGTGCACTTGGAATACAGACTTCTAGACCCCACTCTGGAATTCATACATCAATCGGTTGCATTATTTGACTCTATCTGAGAAGCACCATCCCAATTTCATCAAACTCCAGATGTGACAATGACACATCCTCCCAGTTGCCTGCAATAAGCAAACAGCAGCCAAATCCTGTAGTCAGAACACAACACCAAAATTCCTGCAGCTAGGGCTGTGCTGCCCCAGAATGGGGACCAGGGTGAGAACACATGTGTAGGGTCAGCTGGGGGCCATGCTAGGCTTGGGGTGTTGGTGACAAAAGATGACACATTGGAGTGTGGATGTCTGGTTTCAGGACCCTGCTGCAGGTGTGGCCCTGAGTCCTGAGCTCCACATGATAGCAAGTTCGTCTCTGTCTCCTCCCTGTCATCCCCAGCCTGGGATGATTTACTGATCTGCAGTGTAATTAGTGACAACTGGAAAGAATTCAAGAATCTGATGAGCCCATCCTGGGAGCACATGAGATGCACGAGCAGATGGCTGAGTCAACACTGAACTCAGGAAACCTTGGTGAAAGGGGATCTGAACCCTGGCAGCCTCCTGCTTCCACATGCCCTATCTCTGCTCTGGGCCTGAGAGGACCCTGGGCCGCACAGCAGGGCTGAGGGCTCTGAGTTGGCCATGCCAGTGCCCAGCCCTCTTCTGCTGTACGGAGCACAGATCTCCCCTTCTGTGGAGCAGGCAAGCTTCCCAGCTCCACTAGGGGTCCAGGATTGGTCAGAAAGCTGGGCAGATGGTTAGTCCTGGCAGTGGTCAGAAGACACTCTCTTAAAGTTCTGAGGTACACTGGAAGGTCATCTCACTCCATTGTGTGCTTTATGCTGGACCACAACAAGACAGCAAGAGAGCTAAATGCAGTTCTGGGGCCTAGATCAACATTTCATCAGCAGAGCCAGGGGATCACAACAAGGAGCGGAGATGTTCCTACTGCTTAGCGATGCCACAGTCGCTCAATGTGGTGTACAATTCAGAACTTACCTGTTTGTTGGTGATGCCAGAATAAGCAAACCTACTGCACGGACAGTCATATATAAGTATTACAGCTCTTAAAAATCATGTACAGCTGGTAATGCTTATAATGATAACAGTGGACAATGTCACTGGTTTAGCTCTGACTGCATTACACTTTTATTGTTAGAGTGTACTACTTAACCAAAAAAACGTACTGCACATAGTTTGCCATAATACACAAGCAGCTGCCTCATACCTCACAGGCTTCACACATCTCTTGACTGCACCAAGAGGCAGTGTAGAGAGACTGACCAGCACTGGTTAGGTCTGGCACATCAGCTCTATAATACACACCCAATAATGGAATCGCCTGATGGCGCAGGTCTCAGAACTCTGCCAGATCAGTGCATGGTATTTGAGGCTGCGGGCATCCAGGCTCTACCTCTGGGCTCCAGTAGGGGGCTGCAGATGAGGGAAAGCTCTCCACTTCCCTGCTCCCTCTGCATTTCCACTGTGTCCTCTGTGTGAGGAAGGTACATTTGCTGCCCCGGCCAGCCATGCAAAGAATCAAGACGCATGTGCGAGGTGGAGGGATATGAGGGCACCACAGTGGGACGAATGCCACATGCGCTCTGGGGATCCTAGACAGTACCTGAGTGCTAGATAAATACTTCTGGACTGACCGGTTCACTGTTTGGAACCACAATGTGAACTTAAGTCCTTTTAGAGAATTTGGGGTCTGGTGGCTTGTTAAGCAAGCTCTTTCAGGAAGCCCCCAAATCTGGACTTTCAAATCTGACCAGGGGTTTAAGCAGTGACTTCTTGGTAAGTGTGGACCCTTCTGTATGAAGAAATGGGAGCAGTAGGGGGAAAGTGATGACGCTCCCCAAGCATCACTGCATCAGTGCTGTAAGTGAGTATCGAGTAGCATCTGAACACCTTGAGCTAGAAGCCTGCCAGCCTCTCCTTAAAGTCTGGGGACATAGGTGAGTTTTCTGGAAGCTCAGTCCCTGTGTCTGAAGTCAGACTGCTGGAAACATCCCCGGTGTGTTTTCCAGGACAGCTCTTTCTGCTCTCTTCCCTGCCATTCCAGTGCAAAAAACACTACCGTTTATGCAAAGCACATCATGGAGACTGAAGCGAGCCAGAGCCAGATTCCTGTAGCTGAAACAATCTGATGTTGACAGAATGGGGACGCATTTCCAAGCTCGAAATTCTATAATAATACCTCGAGGGAGTCATTGGCAAAGTTTGGTCAAAGTCTAATTAGTTTGCACAGCTATTAGAGGCTGATAAAAGATTTTAATTTGTGGAGTGATCTCATGGATCTCAGATATCCTGTAGCCACTCTTCCTTTACTTTCAAATTGGGCAACTACTTGGGCTGAGGGCCACGTAAAACCCATGTCAAACCTGGCACAGATGGAGCCGGCCTGCTGGCATCTGAGAGGAGAAAAGGCAACAGGGATTTCTTTGCTCTTTTGATATAATAACCAGGAAGGAGAAAAGGCAAGTGTGATGGCCAGATGACATCCTATTCATTCACTGCTGTGTTTTCCTTCTCCTACTGCACGCTGCCTCCCCTTTTCACTGAGCAGAACCATGCTGAAACACAACATTTGTCTTTACAAATTGGAAAGCTCAGAGAATTTACTCAGGAAGATTCTCAAATTATTTCCTGCGAAGCCAACAGGAAATCTCAGTCATTTTCTTGTATATGGAGAAATCGTTCAGGTGACAGTTCCCTTGAGAACAGAGACAGAAAGGGAATAATACACAGAAAGAAAGACCGGTTTCCACAGCGTGCCCAGGATGGGAAGACACAACGGGTTGATCTGGGGCTAAGGGAGAGCTGCTTACAGCCTCAGATTTCTGATGATTAACTGAGAGACAAACAAATATGATAAAAGTAACCAAGGAGATAGCATCAAACCACCACAATCTATTGTACCTTGAGTGAAAGCTGGGATTACATTTGATAGCGTCATGCAGGTTTTACCCACAGCAGTTTGCCTCGGAGGGAGAGAGAACACATCCTCCCCCCTTAGAGACCATCAAAACAAAGCTAGTTTACATTTTCCCTCCCTCACCGCTTCTTCACAGAAGATTCCAGATGCCTGGACCCTCGAGCTGGCGAAGGTGCCGGACAGAAGCAGGGAGCAGGGCAGAGGCTGTGCTCAGCGGCTTGTGTGAAACACATGAAGCAGCTGCTCATCTTCAAGATGGCTCTTAAGGAAGGCCGCGAAGGTTGTCATTTGCATAACACATATTTTGGGTATTAGAAGGAGAAAGCAACTCGTTACCAGCTTCCTCTTCTAGAGATATATGTGACAAGACATAACAGAGGTGAAGACCCTGGACAGAGCTGATTACTGAAAGTGTGATGCTTGTGTTTATAGCTTCCCATCGCTCTGACTGTCCCTGCTGAACTCTTAAAATATCCCGTCAGTTAATTTGGCTCCTGTAACTAAACGTCACTGATTTGTATTGCTGGGGGAGGGTGGAGGAATCAATAATACCAAACCTAGTTTCACATGATTGGATCCAACATGTGCTAGCCACTCCATAAAAAGATGAAATTGGCATCAGAATGTGTCATGTGATTGTTCATGGGCAAAAAGGAAACACATAAAATATAAACACAAATATGGATATGCTTGATTGAAGTTTCTCTAGGGCAAATGAGTTAATATATCCAATGAAGACACTTCTGATTCCCCATCCCTAGTATTTTTAACTGTTTGTGCTCACCATTGGCTGTATTGTGTTGTATTTATTTAAAAATGCTTCTTCTCCATAGGATTTCATCCCACTGTCTCTCAAATTCCCTCAGAGAGAACTCCTTCAGTCTTTCACCCTTGCTTGCTTCAACAGAGCCAGTGGCAAAGAATCTTGGAAAAGATGATTTTTCTTTCAAAAACATAGACTCTGTAGTGGACAGCTGCTATATAAATCTAGGTACAGGGTTCCATCTAGGCCTGAAGGAGAACAATTTTTCCCTGCAATATATAAGAACATTCTTAACAAGGAACAGTCAAGTTAGTATTGTCCAACTTTGAAATGAGGAGCCCTAACCCAAAGACAAAGAACATGGAATGTAACACTCCTCCAAGCGGACGATTACACTCATTTCAAAAGGATCCTCAACTGGGATTCTTAGCTTCCTACTTAATTCCTCTCTTCATTTTGTTAATTTTTCAAGAAAAAATATTATAAATAATCTCCATAAAGAAATGTTTGTAGGGTTGGGGGAAGGAGAGAAAATTATAATACACCAATGGTAACACAGTAAATATGTTCAAGGATTAATTCTACTGTTAAATTATAAAATTCTCAAGAGCAGGAACCAGTCTTATTCCATTTTACATATTTGATCCACTTTTTCAGCTTCATTGGAACATAGTAGAGGCCAGGAAAATGTTTATGACTGGATGGATGGTTGAATGGATGAATGTACAAATGAACCAGGAAAGGCAGAACATTCCCAAGTCATTTGAACACTGTCTAAAAACTAGTGGAATAGTTCAGTAGAAAATGTGAAATTAGTTATGCACTTCTTTGTCAATTAAATTTCAAGAGAAAAAAGTCATTATTGTTATTCTAATGTTATAAAGAATAGAAGATACACACATACAGCCAAACACAAGTACACATGGTATTTCATACCTATGCCCTAAATAATAGCAACAATAATAATAATAAATGTTAAAGATAAATCTAATCAAAGGCCTTGGAAGTTGCCTTCTTGAAGTTCCACTTGTTTGCCTGAGCAACAAATAGGAGGTTAATAAAGCACACCACTGACTGGACCTGTTGGGCCATGACCTGCATCTTTCCCCGGGCTCCTTCCTCTCCGACTCTTCCTGCTGTACACTTCCTGGGTGCTATGAATTAAGCAGCTTTCTTCCACCATCCTCCTCTGCCCTCATGCTTCTGCGGGGAGCCACACCATCATGGACTCAAACTTCTGAAACTCTGAGCCACAATAAACCTTCCCTTCTTTAAATTAGCAGTGTCAAGTATTTCGCTCCAGCAGAGGGAAAGCTGACCATTGTGGAATGGAGGAAGTGCAGTAAAAGGGATTCTTATTTTACCACATGGCAAATCCTTCTCCATCTCTTTTTGTCTTTCCTTCTCTCTTTCTCTGTTTGGGCAGATTGGCAGCAAGGTTAACTGAGAAGTGCTCTGCAAGTCAAACACTTCTATATTCCAGCTTCTAAAGGAATAATTGTGAGATTTTCCAGGGAACAGTTTTGAAATTTCATTTCTGATAACCTGCACTGACAATATCAGATGACTGATTAAGTTTCAAATTATTTCAGTTGTATAAAGAAGTCTTGCAAGATAGAAATAAATGCAATTTTGGGAAACTTATAGGTGACATTGGACGAAAGAAGATTAGATTGGGTTCTAAGAGTCCAAAGTCATACTCAAGTTCTTTTGGTTCTTTATTGATTGGTAGCATAAAAATAATTTTTAAGATACTTCTGGACTACAATGCTCTCCACCCCGAAAATGGAAGACAGCAATTTACGATTGTGTCCATACTGTCTGTTCTACTTGAGAAAATCTTTCTGAGAAGTTTTCCTAACTCATCCAGCCCAGGCCCTGCAGGAAAGTAGGCAGCCTTTGATAAAGCAAAAGTAACACTTTTCTGCTCATCTAGCTCAGAGATGGGCGCCGCTGCTGCTTTGCTACACTGTCCTGTGCAAGCGTGTTTGGGAACAAGTCACTGGACTCTGATACAGAAGAGTGTTCTTTTTGCTAAAATAGGTCATCCTCACTGTTCAGGGTGCGGTCAGTCTACGGACCTGTAGCATCCACATCATCCTCTGGGTGCTGGGTAGAGGCAGACACTCGAGCTCCCTCCAGACCTGCTTGATCTGATTCTGCATTCTAACAAGACCCTCAGGTGAAGGGTACACATCGTCAAGCTTGAGAAGCGTGATGTACATGCCAAGAGAGCCTTTCTGCAGGAAGTCCTTTCCTCCACTGCTGGGGTCCCTGGTGTTTTTCAGCTGCATTTTATCTGAGGCTATAAGCCCTGAGCCCACATGCAGGCCCTGCATGCTCTTCAAACACAGAGAGTTCTGTGTTTCTGGGAGGCTCTCCTCTTCAACCCCAAAAAGATCTCATTGTCTAACTGTCCTAACCTGTCTGTCCTAACCTGTCTGTTGTAGATTGCTATGGCTACTCTGATGATAACAAATAAGAAAAACTGAAGGTGATCAGAAAGCGGTTCTGCGTTATGAGAGGAAGGTACATGGGTCACACCCAAACCATCATGTCACCTTTGCCTCATTTTAGTGGTTTTGGGCAAAAGAACCAGAGGATGCATGCTTTCCATTCCCACCTCCTGTGGCCCATCCGCCCTCCCATCCCTGGTGCTGCCACCCACGGTCCATGCATTCTTCTCCTCTCCTCTTGGGATCCAATCCCCTCTCAGAGGAGTCTCTCTTCCTTACTGATTAGGTGCTCATCAAAAAGAGTGGCAGATTTACAGGTTAAGAGTGATTGAGTGGGGAGCACTGCCGCCACATTAATGCTGGCCATAATGTAGTTTACCTCATTAAACAATGCACACCACGATCCTGTCTGCTGTAAAACAATTGGTCTCTGAAGCCCAGTATTCATCTTCCAGGGTTGCTGGGAGATAATAAATGGGTAATATCCCGGTGATAATGGCAATGGTGTCACAGCTCAGAGCTAATATTATGGCAAAGTGGTGATTATTTCAACAGTAAACAAGGGATGGTTGAGCTGCCGACAGAACGCAGGGCTGCTGCAGTGGCTCGGTTTGTCTGCGTGGAGCCAGAGCCTGGTGCCAGCTGAGAGAGGAAGGGCTCACCCAAGGCCACGCTGCTCCACATCTCTTCCTGTGCTCGCGCAGCTCTGGTTCTGAGAGACAGAGACTCCCAGGCTGCCACTTGCCCTGCTTCTGGTGTACAGGGAATGATAGGCATACTGGGTTTCGGGCCTCTATCTGCAGGTACTTGGAAGAGTGAACGGCACCAGATCCCGTCCGTCTCCTTCCCTGAAGAGCCCTCAGTGGAGGATGCTGAGACTTCGTGTGGGAGTGAGGATGTGAATATGTTGCCCAGAAAACTCAGAATCTTTACACAATGGGCATTTCCAAACAATTTCTTCCACTTTTACAGGTTATTAGGCCCAGAGGCAGTGACAGCAAAGCATTTTGAGATTCTAGAGGCTACCTGATGCCTAGCAGAAATTCTGCAATCAACACAGGTTGAAAAAGAAAACTTTGCAATCAGAACATAAACTTTGGCCCCTGGAAAGATCCTCATGTTGTCCAGACCTGCCAAAGTAGACCTGATCCACCTTGATGCTGGCCAGAGGAGGAAAGAACAGAGGCAAGGAGACAAGGTAACAAACCAAAGGCTAATATGACACCTTCATCAGCATTGTCCTCCATATGATGCTTTGATATCCCAGCCATTTATTGCAAAGTAGCAAACTGTCGCCAAACACAGGCCCACTGCCTGTTCACATTCTTTGTTGACGAATCTAGATTTGACTGGGCTCAAGAGAGGTCTTGCCAGGGCTTTCCATGAGTCTGGACCAGACTCTTCTGGGATGGGGTCTCTGCTGAGGCTTCCCCACCTACAGTCTCCAGTAAAGATGTGTGAGCCCTTGGCTTTTCCTTCTGCAAGGCGAAGTCAGGTTTCCTGGGTTGAGAAGCATGATGTACATGCCAAGAGAGCTTCATGGTAGCAAAACTTCTCCAGAGAGCATCCTGCAAGTGACTAGCAGAAGCTCTGTGACCTTTGTGTACAGACTTGGACTGCATCTCACGCTTACCTCAGTGCCCTCATCAGGAGATGGTCACTCCAGCCTGCCGGTAGTTCTTGCAGTTGACGGTTAAGAGTCTTCCAAGCTTCCTGTACGTTTTGTAAACTCTACACAGCCTGATGACCAGTAGGGCTTCTTCTCTGAATGGCATCTCTTCCTCCAGTTTCAATTCAAAATCTTTTTGTGGCTCCATCCATCCATCCATCCATCCATCCATCCATCCATCCCCAAGTCTCTCCCCATCATTTTATCATAACAACCTAGTAAGCAACCATGCTATTGTTGACTAAATGTTCCTCTATGCAAATAACTGACATAGAATAATTATGTAGTCCTACTTTTCAGGATATATATTATTCCCAGTTTACAAATACAACACAGTCTAACAAATGCTAAGCAGAAGTCCTAGGCTCCAAACGGGGCTATTTGATTCCACGGCTCTTTCTGCTGTGCAGTTTTCCTTCTAAGTAAAATTAGATACTATAGACACCATAAGGGCCATTAAAAAATAGCTGCAACTGCTATTACTATGTGACTTTGGCTTCAGCACTCTTATCTGTGAAATGGAGATTATAATAGTACTTGCCTCATTATGAAGATTAAATGTGATCATAGATGTAGAACACTTCACACAGGCTTGGCAGAGAATAAATCTTCAAGAAAAGTTAGCTAATGGTGCTTTATAATAACTTCAATGAGAACAAAATCACTTTCCAAGCATAGGTTTTATTTTGTAAACAGCCATTTGGATTAAAGTCTCATGAATTAGATGAGTGTGATAAAATTATATTATGTATATGTCAGAAAATTTGATGGCTGATTTTTTAAACTAGCTCTCAGGCATTTTCAGGAGATCTATTTCAAAGAGTTTCTCAGTAATGGCAGCATCGGAAAATACTGGCTGCTTCACTAAGTAGTCCTGATATTTGTCAAAAGCACCATATTGTTTCAGTAACTATGTAAGCAAGGGTGAATATTCATTAATTGCAAAGGCTCCCAGGGGATTCACCTTTCAAAAACTCTAATGATGAAATAATAAATAAGCCCAGCTAGAATTTTTGGAACTACCTTGGAAAATCCATCCAACATTGGACTCTGTCAGATGCTCACTCTTTGGCTTTCTCTCCTAGGGACAGTTTCTGAACCCCATGCAGGGTAGCATAAATTATCTTAGTTAATTCATAAAAAGCCAAAGGGACTTAAGCAGAGCACAACATTGAAGTGGAACATAAGCAAGGGGAGATGAAATATACAGAAAAGACAAATTCATTTTGATGATTTGTTCTCCTGTGTCAGTGCTACTAAAAATACTAAATTCCAGGCATCTTCTGATTCTAAAAATGTCACCACCTTTCAATACAGGTTGAAAACAACATAAGAGGAAGAATAATCTGGATGCTAGAATGCACAGGAACTAACACACACACACACACACACACACACTTACAGCCTGATGCTATTGTTGACTAAATGTTGGGTACTGATAGCACACTCTGTTTCCCGTCGATGTGCCATAGAAGGGAGCCAGCATCTCTCATCTCCTTGAGGGGTAGAAGAGAACTCTGATGCTGTTTGGAGAAGACGGCGGCAGGGATGCCCACAGCTGCACTAGAAAAACCCATGTGGTTGACTTTAGGATCTGGGGTTTGATCCAGAAATTGACAAGAAGTAGGGAGTATGTGGAATCTGACTTCTGCTCAGCTACAACCTCAAGAGGATTTGGAATTCTATGAATCACAGAGAGGGGGAAGTTGAATTAATAAACAGGTTTTGTACCAATGTTAGAATTAGCCTATAGCAGGTTTACTGGTAGTTTACCAAAGATTTAGACTTAATTCAGTACTAATATCTTTCCAAGCATATCTTACTATAATTTAAAATTTAAAAAATTATTTTTAAAGGTTAGGTTTACAACTGTAAGATTTTTGCAGATGTCTTACATATTTTAAAATGTAGAAAAGCAATGAAGAAGAATGCAAATGGCATCTATACTTCCAACAACTAGCAATAACCACTGATTATTTATACATGAAAATTGAAACTCATTTTTAAGGTGAGTGGCAAATTTCAAAATCTATCTCAGCAGAAAGGAAACCTGTATGACAGAATGAGCCTTTCCCCTTTTTGGTCAAATTATTATCCTGATAATGTGTAAAGTATTTCTCAAACTATGAGATCACAATGACGGGATTCTGAAAGATTGTTCAGCTAGCAGGCTTCTGAGGAATTTTTAACATTAATGCAGCTCATTTTGCAAGGATCTTCAAGTAAACTTCTGCCTCGTCACCTCTGCTTCACAAATAAGTACAATGCTGCTTTAGACAGAAATGGAGAAGGGAGGAAAAGATGAGGCAGGTCCTGATTAAATACAGGCCTGGAACCAGAAGAGAAAGGGAGTTTAAAACTCCACATTCTGACCGCAAAGCACTGCTAAGTCGCACGTGTATCTCCCAGGAAGATGACGCTTAACTTGGAAGCTACTAGCATAGGCAGGCTTAGGTGTGCTCCCACAAAGTGTTTTACACTACGGAAAACAAACAAACAAACAAACAAACAGCAACATCTGCTATGGTTTATGTGCACTGTGTCCACGTGTTAGAGGTTGATGGTAGTGCAGGCAAGTAGTGGGAGGTATTTGGGTCGGCAAAAGGAGCTCTCATAAGTGTGAGGGAAGCTTACTACAATGAAGCGTTATTTAAAATGAGTTGGCTTCCCAGGCTTCCTTTGGCTTCCTCTCTCTTGATCCCTTCCACATTTCCATCCCTGGTTTGAAGCAGCAAAGGGCACTCATCAGGCATTGTTGCCTGATCTTGGACTTCACAGCTTCTAGACCAAATGCACCAAGTCAGATTCTTTCCTCCTTAAATTACTCAGCCTTGAATATTCTCTTATAGCAACATAAAATTAAAACATCACTCAAACAAACTTTCCTATGAGTAGAATGGGAGTCAGCAAATACAAATGAGTCTGTTTTAAGCTGCCAAGATCAATGATCCCCGGTGGATGTTTGTGAACCCACTGACAAAAGTCTCTCTCTCTCTCTCTCTCTCTCTCTCTCTCTGTCTCTCTCTCTCTCCCACACACACACACACACACACACACACACACACAAAATACAAAGTACATAGAGCACCAAATAATTTGCAAACAGGGGAGGGCACATCAGGGACAAGGCAAAAAAATGTCTTGTGGAAACAAAGGGTAATAACAAGGCCAGGAGCTGCCAGGTGCAATATTGGACCTGTGAGCCCAGGTGCAGCCCTGACTTGTAGTGGCACCAGGCTGAGCCCAAGAGAGCAGAGAAGTGGGTGTGGTTTTGAATGTGTCTGAGAGCTATTGTGATTCCAGCTTCATAGAGCACTGAGAAAGTACCCCATGTAAGAGGACTTGGATAAAAATAGAAATTTTAATAACAACAAGCAATATTTGCAAGAGTCAGTCTTCATGCAATGCAAGGATTAGAATGTTTCTCTTTTTTATTTTATAGAGAGTAAAATCCACCAAAACAAAAAGAACAAAGCTAATCAAAACAAAGCAGCAAAATTGGTATAGAACTTCAAGGCAGGATACCAGGAAAACAACAATAGCTACCATAGTATATCTTGTTATCTTCACAATAGTTGTCCATTCCATCAAATATAGCAAAATCAAACCAAAATCAAAACCAAATAAAACCAATCAAAACAGAATATTGAATAAAGCAAGACAATCAGAACAAAGCCAAACAGTGAGAACAATATAAGTTTCTTCTCTAAAGGACCGGATGAGATGTATTTTAGGCTTTGCAGGTCACGTGATCTGATCCCATTATTGAACTCTGACACTGTCAGAGAAAAGCAGCCATAAACCAATGGGTGTGGCTTTGCATAACATTGCCTAATTTATAGACAATAACATTATAGCTTCAAATATTTTGTACATGCTGTGAAACATCATCCTTCTTTAATTATTTTCCACCAATGAAAAGTGTAGCATTCATTTTAAGCTTACGGGCTGCTCAAAGAAACTAGCCGGTCAGATCCAGCCCACATGTATTCATGGGCCACCCTCCACTGACATGAAATAAGGCAACCAGGGCCAACAGTGCCCATGAGATCTTTACAGGATCTGGAGGGCAGCGTTCCTGACAGAATTATAACAGCACAGATCCTAGTGCTGGGTCATTTCTCTTTGGTTTTCTGTTCTGCATAACTGCTCAATGCCTGTACCTTTCTAAATGAGTTTCAGCTTCCACTTTTCTCACCCACTTGGACTTCAGCCTATGCAATATTTGTGAAATGCTTAGGTGAATTTCCAAATTAATTGCACGGTGTAAATAGATGTAAGACTGAACAAAAGATAATGAGAACAAATGATAATTGCTATTGTTATAACAACGGTCATAAACAGTGGTTATGCTATTTGCTTTTTGAGTTTGTGTTTCAAAAATGCAAAACCTAATTTTGTCTTAGAAGATTGCTTTCTGGTAGGTTCATTCCTCTCCTTCCCACCTCTTTGACTTCCTGGGAGGGCAATCATGATTGATATAGAAATTTTAATAAAGGACAACGTGCATCATGCTTTCTTGTCTACAAAGTACCTATGATGCATTGTTGCTAAACTTCATACTCTGATCCTGTTTTACAGATGAGGTAGCAGAGGTTTTAATTGGTTTGTTAAGGGTCACCCACTTGGTAATCGCCAAAGAAAATTGCCCAACCAAGAGTTCTAGCCAAAATGCTCTTCACTCTTCAGAATTCTCACCTGCTCCATGATTTCAGTTTTCACTTCCCAAGCGTAGACCACGGACAACCAAGCTGCACTGTGACCTGTGGGTGACTTGTCCTGTCCCATCAAAGTGCGAGGGTCTGAGTTTCATTAATGAATACCAACTGATCAGCTACCACTTTCCTAACTCACTTCTGCCTTTATTTTCTCTTTTTCGTCTTCCTCTAAACGTTTCCCAACATGGTGTATATCATCAGATGGTGAAATAACTTACATCCCCCCTCCAAGAGCTTGGCAAGCATGTCCCTTCTTTTCTCCCCACAGTGGGAAGTTTATAGCCAATATGAGCTGTAATCACTCTGAAGGGTTGAATTCTCAGCACTCTCCAGCTGTGGAACTCTCTGAGGCGAGACAGGGGTAGAGCGACAACAACTCAATGTGAAGTTTTTAATTCCCTTTGGTGCCTAACTTGGATGTGGAGAGCAGCACTGCTGTGAACCTCCTGGCTCTCTCACTTTGCCTTCCCCTCACTCAGCAGCCACGTAGCACAGGGAGGGCGGCAGACGGTCTTCTCCCACTGGGCTGTGCTGTAGATTAGCAAGGCAGGGAAGACGGTTTTCATTTGCAAAGGCACATGGAACCCTCCTCGGAGCCCGTGGTTAAGTATCAACTGAGGACAGCAGCGGCCTGATGTCGTCAAGGCCTGTGAACGGCATCAGCCCTATTTCTAAACTGCATTTTATTTTTGTGGAAATGGGAACAGGGAAGGTTGCCTATCAGATTTTACACACCAACAAACCGGCCATGCTTTAGCAGACTATGCACACTGTAATGTCACCAGAACTAGAATGGTGACTGCCCAGCGATGACAAGAGCACACACATTGCTTCAGCATCAGACTATCACCGTCCTGATGAAGTGCCTTTGTAGAGTAGAAATAAGAATGTTTTCTACTTGTGTTTGGTTTATTAAAATTTAAAGCACTACTTTGTAAAGTTTAGCCACTTTCTGCAACCTTTGTTAAATGTCTGTTTCTATACAAACCAAATCCTGCTGGCTTGGATTTATCCATTTACAGGAAAAAGAGAAGCTATTAAAAGAGGACAAGCAGCTGTCTGGCATCTCTAATCAATGCACTGCCAAGATCACTGGGAACAGACCAGGAGCTGTGTGTCAGATTCTGTGGGAAACTGAGCCTCTGGAAAAGGCTCCCAACAGAAGCGGCCGGCCTCGAACCAAGCCGCCGCTGAGAACAGACTAAGGTGAGGTCTGCAGCACATGAAGTGAGGCGTGTGGAGCAGCCTTGGAGACAGAGGTGCATGGCTCAGCTTGCCCCACCAGACATTTGCTTATGGCTATGAGTTGAATGCTTATCTTTAAAGTTAAAATACAGTCAAGGACAGGAATAATTACCAATTCCACTGCTCACTGCTTGCATCACCATTGGATTCACCACCCTCATGGTATTTAATGAGCATTTAGTTCACAGAAGACACAGTGATATCTGTATGTAATTCTTAAACGGGCCCAGGATTTGCCATCTATCTGGGTCCTTGCTGTACAGAGGACATGTCCAAGGCTCAGGGAGAATTGTTCAGCACTCGAATGACACTGCTTAGAAGGTGATGCAATCGGAACTCAAGTCTCGATGCCCCCCTTCTGATTAGGCATCGGGCTCCCTTCATCCCCAAGGCCAACACCAAGGGAAGAGCTACAGATGGCCCAGGGTCCTGGTTCAGTTCCCAGTTCTACTTCTCACGCACTGGGGAACTTAGCAAACTGACTAACGTTTCTGTGCCAGTGTTTCCTCCTTTGTCAAATACGGATAACAACAGGAAGATGAAATGTGATGACACAAGTAAGGTGCTGGCATGTAACAAGAACATGATACACCCTTGTTATTTCTGTTTCCATCACCTTTATTAACTTCAGAAGTGTCGTTCTGCACTTAGCCCATCCCTCTTAATCTCCTTGTCTTCAAATGGAAAGATCTGTCCACTCTCAGGCGTGAGATTACTCTGCCTCAAAAGCTGCTTTCATAGAGACCAGTGCCTGAGTTGCTCATTTGTGTTTAACTGTCCTTTTCTGAAAAATTGGCATAGACATAGACTTGCAGTCCACCTTCTGCCAGGATTCCCTGTACAGGTTATATGATTTGTCCAAAGCCTCAGAGTTCTGTGCTTTAATGGGCGAGTTTTAGGAATAGAGAAGAAGAAGAAGAAGAAGAAGAAG
>PVLA01011927.1:0-48626 GCA_004027455.1 Hydrochoerus hydrochaeris | reverse complement strand
GCTATTTTTCTATCATTGTTTACCTTTCTCCTTCATTCCACTGTTTGCCCCTTTCACTGAGGCCTTTCTGCCATTTTTCCCAGCATCCTGGTGATTTTCTTTTCTCTCTCTAGAATGTCCTTCAATATTCTTTGCAGGGTTGGATTGGTGGTCATGAACTCCCCCAGTTCCTCTTTGTTGTGGAAATATCTTGTCTCTCTCTTAATTTTGAGAGAAAGTTTTTCAGGGTACATCAATCTGGGTTGGAGGTTATTTTTTTTCAGGGCTTGGAATATTTCACTCCAAGCTCTTCTTGACTTGATAGTTTGTATCAAGAAGTCCACTGTGACTTTGATGAGTTTTCCTTTATAGGTAATCTGTTTCTTTTCTCTGTCCACTTTTAATATTCTGTTCTTGTTATGGATTTCTGGGATCCTGATTATTATATGTCTGGGTGTAAATCTGTTTTGGTTGTAGCTGGCTGTAGTTCTGTATGCCTCATATATCTGAACATCCTTCTTATGCATGGGAAATTTTCCTTAATTATCTCTGTGAATAGCCTTTTTATTTCATTTGTATTTGTCCCTGCTTCTTTGTTCACATTTTTTATTCTTAAGTTATAAATCCTCTTGTTGTCTTCTAGCCTTTGTATCATTACTTCCTGGTTCCTTGTTTTTTTTTTTAAGTGTTCCTTCCTTTCGTGATCATACATTGTAACTCTATCTTCAAGTTTTGAAAGTCTGTCTTTAGTTTCTTTTAAGAAGTTTTTCCAGCTTTCAATGGAGTTTTTAATTTCCTGATATTCTCTTTGTATGTGTTTCATGTATTCTAGATTTTGTTTATATTCTTCATCAAAGGTGTCTCTCCTTTCCCTGGGTTCCTCCATTCTTCCATTTGTGTCTTCTTGAGGATTACCCACCATTTCTTTTATTAATCTTCTTATGTCTTGCCTCACCTGAGTTAGAATTTCAGATTTAAATTCATCGATGAGGTCACAGAAGTATTTCTTCATTTCCATTGAGGCCATGTCCAATATTGCATGTTTGCTGCCCTTGATCTCCTCTGTATTTACCTCTCCTGGACTTATTTTCCCTGGTTCAGTGGTTGGAGGCTTTTTTTTGTTTCTCTGTCTTGTCATGTTTCTGGTTTCTTTCAGACAAGTGAATGGTGGAGGTCTCCAGACCTTTATGTATTGCTTACAGTCCCTTTGCAGCTTACTGGCTAGGGCAGTGTTGCCTCTCCTATTTGTTGTTGATTTGTGAGGTACATGCAGGGCCAGTGTGGGCTGACCCCTCCCCTCTCAACCAGTGAGTGTCTTCAGTAGGTTTGTGTGTGCCCTGCAGATGTCATAGATTCAGGACAGCCTCATCCCCAGCTATTGAGTCCCAACCAGGGGCATGGCCCAGCCCAAGCAGATTGCACCATTCCACTTTGGGCCAGGAGCCACCAACTGAAGCCACCTCAGCCATTGATTCAAGCCTGTCCTGCCCAAATCCAATATGTTGTCTAGTCAGTCATCTCACTCTGGGGAATCCAGTTCCCAGCACTCACCAAAGTCTGTGCAGTTCCACTTACCATCTCCACTCCCTGTTGCAGTGCCTCCTCCTGCCAAGAGTCTCGAGCTCACCAACCCCTGCTCTCAGTGGGGATGCAACCTCAGCTCAATTGTGAGTTGCCCAACTTTAAGATGCTCCCTGCACAGCTACCAGAGTATGCCCACCTCCAGCCCTCCATCCATGCTTCTTCTTTTAATTTTTTTTCTTTTTCTTCAGTTTCTTCCTGGGTCACAAGGATTCCTCTCCTTTCATCTGATCTTCTCCATGATGTCAGATTCCAGCATCTGAGTTGTTTTTCTCAGAGAGGCTCTCTAGCGTGCTACCTATCAATCAGCCATCTTGGATCTCCTCAAGTTGAACAACTCTTACCAATAGTTGTCTAAAAGTCTAGATGACACATGCCATCATCATAGTTCAGCACAAGAGTGGGCTAGGTGATCAAAAGAAAAAGTTTTGTTAAAGTACTTGTCAATATTTAAGGAAAAATAGAGCATTCATATTGGTAAGAAAATTATTAAAAAATTAAAGAATGATTACTCATAAGAATAAAAATGGAATATATAACTTTAAAATTAGAACAATAAAATTTTACCTACTCAATGGAAGAGAAAATCAGAAATAAAGTACAGTAAATAGAAAATATAAAATAAGCATGAACAAGTTTGAACACAGTACATATCAAGAGTAAATATACATGGATTGAACTGATGAAAATTCAGATCATTTCAGAATGAATTCTAAAAAATCAACTGCTAAGATCTAACAGCATTTGTTCCATATATTTTATGCAATTTGGCCAGCTTTATTGTGTATATATGGGAATGAGGATCTCTCCAGCTGTAAAGATAAGCTAAAAAAAATCTATTATGACCCATAGAACTTCATAATTTATAAAAGTTGTCTGTTTGGGGAATTAAGGGTGGATGAAAGAGTGGAGTAATTAGAATCTGGGTTGAACTCTCTGATGACTCAATTTGTGATGCTCCTCAAATTATCTCAGGACAGCAGAGTTGTGGGTGGTGGATGCTTTGATGTGCTCTCTAGATTGCATTTCATAAAAGTCTTGTTTGCATAGTTCTTGGGAGTTTTGTTGGTAAACATACCACTTTAGGTCAAGCTGAACTATTATTCAAGATTTAGTTTACAAAACAAACATCATTTAGATATTCTGAACTAGTTTTCTGACTCTCAGCTCTCAAATAAAGAGCTTTTTACAAAGTTCTGCTCCAAAAACCATCCCAAAATCTAGAATGAGGAAATATGATGCCCAACAGGCAAATACATGTGTATATTAATTAATGCCTTTAAATGAGAGGAAGGAACTTAGTATATATGGAGCTATAATTTCACCATGGAGAAGGATATGCCAATACTTTTAGATTATTTTTATTTAGAGAAAAAAAGCAAAACAGAAAAAGGGTAGAAATAATATAGTATTTAAAAAAAAAACCCAGTAAGAAATCACTAGTTGATAAATTACATATTGTTATTTAGAAGTAGGTGCTTGCTGTTTGATTGTCCACTTTTTATGCTTTGATTTTGTGACTTGAGCAAATACCTTTAGATTTACAAAAATAACTATGGGATCAACACAAGAAAAGAAGTGATAGGAAAGCAAATGAAAAAACGGTAAATGTAAAAGACAATATGACAAAAATAATATGGTTTTGATAATCAAAATAAATATAAGTGTTAAACTTGTCTAATAAAACATGAGAAGATTTTACAAAATCAAGCTATGTACTGTTCACAGATATCCTATAAAAGAAAGTTACAGAATGCATTACACTAGAATCCTACTAGAAAACAGAAACTATAATAGAAATGGGAAGATGAAAAAAAATTAAGTGGATTAACAGAATTGAAGCATTACATAATGAAAAAAGAATAGTCACAAAGGAAGCATAACAATTAGGAACTTGTATATAAAGTTGACAATACAGATCTAAGTTGTAAAAAGCAAAACTAACAGAACTGCAAATAGAAATAAAAAATACTCATAGTTGTGGGTAAGTTTAAGAAAACTTGAAAAAAATCCAGATAGATAAGATAGACAAAAATAAAAATTAACAAAAACAAACAATATTTAACTTGCTAAATTTAGTTTTTCACACACAACTTTTTTATTAATATATAAAAACATACACTCTTAAAGCACTGACAGAACATTGATAAAAAGTCTTACATAGCAGAGTCAGTCAACAAATTTCAAAGAATTAATATCATATGGACTATATTCTTTAGCCATAATGTAAGTAAATCCAGAAATAACAAAATGACAGTTAAAAAATTCAAACCCTCCCAAATAATTTGTGGGTTAGAATAACCTCAAGGAAAATGGTAAAATATTTAAACTGAATAACAAAACAGTGCAGTTTAAAATTTAGAGGACATCATTAAAGTACTTGGGGAAATTTGTCTTTAACATTTATTTGCAAACAATAAAATCATTTTTAGGGTTAAATGATTTCATGATTAAAACACTATAAAATGAAACAGTAAACCCACAGAGAAAATATAAGTTGGTAACAACAGAGCAGAAACGAATAGAGAAAACAAACAAACAAAAAATCATAGTATTATTTAGAAACTCAAACCCATTCTTTGAGAAGACAAATATATACAATATATCCTCAAGAAAACTGATGAAAAAATATGAGAATATAACTACAACACTAGGAATATAACTACAAATTCTGAAGGCCATAGCATTTAATCACTGTTTTTGCCAGTGAATTTGAAAACTTAGACAACTTTTTTGAAAAATGTAAATATTTACCTCAGAAGAATTAGAAAAATGCAAGAGGGTTTATGCAGGGCACATGGGTCCTGAAGCCTTGGATTACCTACATATGCTTTGAGACATGCTTTAAAAACATTTTTTTGGAAGCCCTGTAACTACCTTAAAAATTGAATGCTTGTTTAACAGACCTATGGTCAATGGTGGAAGAGTCTGAGTAACTATGCTTTGTGGTATTCTGGGAAAAGCAGTTCAACTTGCTAGAGTCACTATTGAGTATGGTTGTCTAGTACTGTGCTTTTAAATATGCTGATGATGTTAATGATAGATTCTGGACCATCAAAGGAATCATTCAAAGTTCAGATGTTGCTTTGCAGAAAAACTTAGGCAATATTTTTTATAGTGTTCAAAAGTATCAATGGGTCATGTTTGATGAGAAGCTGATAATCTACAGAATACTAGATTCCAGATACTTATTCCACTGACTTATTCACATGAATTAATAAATGGATGAACCTTCTTTAAGATTTGGTCTTTGAGTGATTTTGGATTTCTGTATGGTAGACCAGAAGGGCATCAGTTTTCTGATGATTTACAAGTATTCATTCTCCTTATCTATTTTCTCTATTCAAGTGATTATTTTAGTTGAAACCATGTACTGATCAATAAATAATTTCCTATTAAAAATAGAAAAATTCAAATAAGTAAGGGAGAGGGAGGAGAGGAAGGAAAAGAGGAGAAAAGGCAAGGGGGAGGACAGAAGGAGGAGAGGAGGAAGGAAGGAGAGGAAGAGTGAAAAAAAGGAAGGAAGGAAATGAAGTTCTGATATTCCCTTACTGCTCAAGGCCTGGAGTATCCTCGGGGGGGCAGGACCTTCCAGACTATGGTTACCAAGAACTCCAGTATCCTACCTATCTTCAGTGTGTTGCTTGTTCTCCTTTTGAGAATTTCACAAATCTACTCAAACTCCAAATCTCTTATGATGACTGAGACTGTGATTCCACAGTAATTCATTGCTTTCATGCATCTATAATATTTAAGTTAGGCACTAGATATAGAAAAGAAAACCTGATAGATAAGGTTCTGGTCTTCATTGAGTTTTCATTCCATTGAGAGACTGGAATAATTAAGCAGATTAATCTGGTTTATATCTAATATATCCCAACAAAGTTTCGTGCTCATAAGTAGAGCTACCAGAAGGTGACTGTTATGAGGATGTAAACTGTTAGTGGATAAAACTGTTGACGAGTTCACACCTGAATAGGCTATTAGAATGTAAGGCTCATGTGGTGAATTACCTAATGGTCAACCTAAAAATGGGAACAACCAGTTGAACTGAGTCAGGTGATTCTGGGTGTGGAAGGCTCACTTCAGTATTGTTGCCAAAAGCATAAGAGGAAGATTGCATGTTGTTGATTTTCCTGAAAAATCTGCTTTCCAGTGGTTTTTCTTCAAAGGAGTTTTGGTGTCTGTTGTCTTTCATGAGAGCATCAATCCTCATCTTCATCTTGGACATCCTTTCTGGCTCTAGTGCAGATATCTCAGCTTTGTGGCATAGATCATTAACTCTGCCAGTGCAAGATTTCTAGCTTTCACCACTGGTCTTTGGGTTTTCCCAGTGCAATCTCTTACTATGGACTTGCATGAGATATTTCTTTGGGCTCTAGGCTTCTGGCTGGACTCATGGAGGACATTAATGTGAGATTCAGGCCCTTGGCCAGATTCTTTGGGTCTCTAGTGTGCAGAAAGATCTCTTGCACTCCTCTGCATTTGACTTTTTGGGTGAATATTATAAAATGATCCTGTAAATTATGTGTCCTCTATTAAATCTATTCCCTTCAAACCTTGACTACAACAGCTCTTTTGGAAGAAGTAGGTCACTTGAGGCATGCCTTTGAAGGATATATCCTTGTCCTTTATCCCTTTCTCTCTCTCACTGACTCTTCTTTGCCCTGGTTGCCTTAATGTAAGCAGGTTTTCTCCATCATGCTCTTTGCCACGATGTTTCTACCACGGAGCTATTTAACTTTGCATTGAAAATTCTCAAACTGTGAGCCAAAATAAAACCTATGAGACATAACATTGGGTTATAACAACTGTAAATTTGTACTTTGGCATAATAGTAGCTGACAGTCTGTTTCCATAGCTGCACCTGGGGAGTAGAGGAAGCAATTTTGGTGTTTACCCACTTGGTATGACAAATGACAAAGTATGTGCAAAAATGTCAAACTGGGACTTTTACCCACATGATGCTCCATCTAACAGGTTTTGAATATATTTACCTAAGCATCATAGGATAAAATACACCCACATAACTCTTCTGATCTGTAAACATGTATTTTACCATAAATGGAATGTGGGTGTGGTTCACAGTAGCTGCACCTGGGGAAAGCAAAAAACCATCTATGCATTCACCCACTTGGCAGACAAATGGCATAGTGTTTACAGGAGATCTAAAGCAGCAACAGGTGAGTTTTACCCATGAAATGTTCATTGCTAAATTTCTTTACATTTAGAGTCTACTTTTTAAAAAGTTTTTCTTTTGATTTTTCTGGTAGAAGTAGCTCAATTCAGTATGATGGCACATGAAAAACCAGATTTGCAAGTTTTGGAGGAGGTTAAAAGTGAATCATCTGATGTATGGAGGATGAAGATGATAATGACTTTGATGTTGGCCAAGCAAGTCAAAGTTTTTTGTGACAGTAAAATGGAGGAAGAATTGACTGATTCAGACACAGGGAATGCAGACCTGCTTGATTCAGATGATAAAAAAAACCCTAGCAATGTATGTATTTAACTAGTAGAAATGATACAAAACAGTCATGCAACCAAATGGAAAGATCCAATGCTAGAACTAGTTTGAAAATATAGTAAGGATCTTGGCAAGGATGAAACCTTTTGGACAGAATGCCAGCAGTGCTATTCATGTTGGAAACTGTAACAGGTGAAATGCTACAAGATGTTGTGAAATACACAAATGCTGAAATACAAGCAAAACATTCTGTATGAAGCAATAGCCATATTCAAAAATGTATTTATTATAACACTTCATTAGCTGAACTGAAAGCATGCCTAGGTCTGTTGTACTTAGCAGGGATTTCTCATGGCAATTGCAGAAATGTAAAACACTTATGGAAAAGTAATGGATGTGGGTTTGAGTTTTGTAGAATCTCAATATGAGGAGATTTAATTTTTTCAAAATTGCCTGAGGTTTGATGACACAACCACCTAATAAGAACTAATAATATGGCTCCTATCAGCTCATGGTTTGAGAGATCTGTAATTGTTAAGCAATTTACATGCCATATGAATACATGACTATTGATTAACATCTGGTAGCATTTCATAGTCACTGTAGCTTCAGGCAGTATATTCCCTAAAAACCTTTGAAGTGTGGCATAAAAATCATACCCTTGTAGAATTGTGAAGAATTATTATGCTTTCAAATTAGAAATTTATCCTGTAACTCAGCTATCAGGTCCTTATTTGTTTAGTAATAAAATGAATGATGTGAACAAACTTGTTGCTTCCATCTCCCAAACTAATTGGAATGTGACATTTGACAATTGGTTTGCCAGATTCCAACTGATGTTACATTTGCTAGCAAAGAACAAGTTGACCAGTACAGGAACTGTACCAGGAACAAAGCAGAAATTCTAAATGAAATGTTACAATTTCAAAACAGAGAATTGTATGGTATGATTTATATTTCAGAAAGATTTTACATTGGCATTGTATATGGCAAAGAAAAACGAACTGGCAACAATTATGTCAACATTGCACCATAATGGACATAATGGGAGACCTCAACAATACAGAAGCCTGAGATGGAAACTTTCTATAAGAAAACCAAGGTGAACTAGACATTGTTGATGAGTTACACAGCAACTATGATGTCACTTGAAACATAAAGCATTGGTCAGTGTTTGTGTTTTACTTGATCCTAAACATGTATGGTGTATTTTGATAGTTTAAAAAAATAACAAGCACAAAATACAACAGAGAATTTTTCTTAAAGCCCTGGGACTGGAACTCATAAGAGATCATTTGCAGCAGAGGGAAAACAATATGTTTCTTCCCAGGGAACAACACAAAAAGAATTGTGGAGTTCATGGGTGAGATGAGAGGTGATCAGGTGGATGCAGCATCCCAAAGACCTACTATGACAGCAGGAAAACCTAAAAGACATCAGCAATGTTTTACAAGAAAGGACAAGAAAACAAAATGTATATGTTATCAGTGTGATACTCGTGTATGGAACATGTAATTTTCATGTGCTGAAGATTGCTTTGGGTGTGACAATTGAAACAAAGATTATTTTTGTTGTAGTGTTCTATTGATATTTTCATTGTAGTTCATGAAAGTTTTTATTTCTAATGTTATATCTTAAGTTTTGTAAGCAAGTATACAGCTGGTATGAAAATGCTGATGTTTATTCTAAATGTGCAATACATATTAAGAATTTAATACTTTCTTTTATTGACATTTTATGTTCCTGTTAACCACACATTGCATAATATAATAAGAACCTTCTGACAAAACAGCAAGACCAGTAGGATGTCAAGTATGGCCTACAGAAAAGCCAGGAAAGCAAAACACATGTACTGTCAGTGTAAGTGATAAGTGTGTGTGGAATGTGTTGTTACCATGTATGAAGACTGCCTTAGGTGTGATAATTGAAGTAAGGATTATTTTTTGTAGAGTTCTTTTGGTATTTTCATTGTAGTTTATAAAGAAATTTATTTCTGTGGTTCTTTTTTAGACTCTGTACACTAAAAATCAGTTGATGTTGTAAATTTTGATGTTTTATAAACATTCAATAAATATTAAAAATGCATTACTTTATTTTTGATTTTTCTTCCAATCACACATTGTTTAATATACAATTAATAATACATTTATTAATATTAATGCAATACTAAATATTGTATTAATATACAATTAAAATTAATAATTAATCGATAGAAATATTCTAAAGAATAAACATGGGTATTATGCACCCATACTAATGTGCCTTTATGACAAAATTGGCACCATGCCCCATGGACTACATTGTATATGTCAGGGGATATGATGGGTAAACTTGATTGTGTCAACTTGATTTGCTTTGGGATCTACTCAGAGGATTGGTAGAGGATGTGTCTAGGTTTTCCTGGTGGAACATGGAGCCAGGGAGTCTATATCTGGTTGCTGATTCTTCTCTGCTCCTTGGCTGCCATCTTTGCTCTGCCACATACTTCTGCTATGACATTCTGCCTCAATGCCAGCCTACCATGGGCTGAATTTTCTGAGAACATGAGTCAAATTAAACCTCTCCTTCTTTAAATTGTGGGAATAGCTATTGTGTTTTAGCAAAAAGAAATCTGATTTACACTGCTCTAAGCAGTGGAAAAGCTGACAAATACAAGGATACAAAGTTGTTGGAAGTAACTACTACTTATTATTAGAACTTTTGGGGAACATATAGGGTGCTGCACTTAAAAATTACTGAGCTGACTAGGCAAGCATTTCCTGAACAGGAGATACTGAAAGGTTAATGGACAAGCAGCAGTGATGTAAAAATGGAGGACAAGTGTTCCAGGTAATCATAGAAGCAAGGGAAGAGGCCCTTTAGTGGAAAAGGTGTCATTTTTAGAGTCTTCAGAGGCCAGCATGGTCAGAATGTTGTGAAGCCAACTTGCACAGGATGAACCAGGAGAATGACAGAGACAGGTCCGACAGGGCTTCCTTCAGGGTCGTAGTGAAATGGTTGGATTTTATCCACATGAGGAGGGAAGCTGTGGACGTATTAGGCAGGAGAGTGACAACCATCCTTCTCCTCTATATCCATCCACTATGGGAAAATCGAAATGTTACTTTTATTTTTAAAATGTTTTCTTTTAAAAAGTTTTAACCAACACATAATTGTACATATTCATGGGGTACAGTGTGGCATTTCAGCTCTTGTATACAATGATAACACAGAGCAGTTAATACATCATCTCAACATGTATCCATTCTTTGTATTGGAAAGATTCAAATCCTACCTTCTAACTATTTTTAAATATATAATAAATTATTGCAGTCTCCCTGTTGTGCTATATAACCCCGAAACTGAAGCCTGTTTTTTTCTGTGCATTAATTAAACCTTCTGTAGCCCACCATGCCCCCTACCTTTTTCTCTGGTAATATTCTCTATTTTTACTAAATTGACATTTTTACCTCCTCTGTGAGTGAGAATGAGTAAAATAATATTGTTATTTTTACATTGTCAAGATTTATAGCATTTAGGTTCATATTCTTTGATTAAGTAAATCACCTATGTTTTGTCTATAGGTTGATTTGAAAACTAAAATCAACACTATTTATTCTATGACAATTATATAATATACATCATGCCACAGATCAATGGGCCATGTAGAGCTTAGTTATAAATGGGGGTTGCCCCTCTTGGGGGGAGGTATGAAATTTTCTAGCATCTATGGAATATTTGGAGAAATCTAGTTGTAGGTTTCAGTACTAGGAAGTCCATTTTGCCACAGACCTGGCTGTATCTACAACAATGTGCCCAGTAATAAAGCTGACAAAAGCCCATGATCTTGGTAGAGATACCATGAGAAAAAAGAGGAGGGAAGGGCTAAGTTACGTTTGTACCCTCTTACTCTAAACTCACTGTTAGATACATTCCTCCTCACCTTTGGGAGAAAAGCAAGACTGCAGAGAGAGAAACCAGGAGTGTTTCTTTAGAAAATTTCCCTCCACAAGGAAGGAACCATTGGGAACGAGAAGGGCTTTTCCTGCCTGTATCATTCATTCTTTTTAAAGGCTGTTCCCCACACTCTCCTGCTTTCTCTCCAATCTTATAGTGTGTCTTTCATCTGGGGCAGGCAGGCCAGCCAGGTGTATAACATTCCCAAAAGGCATGCATCTCACATCAGATTGGGTCTCTATCCCACCCCTCATTTGTATTCGTGTGTGTATATCCTCATGTGCTATGGACTTGTGCATACAAGAGAAATTGGAGAAAAGAGTATTGGATCTGCAGTACAAATTGTGGTCACAGGTTATCACTTCATTATATCACTCCGTTACACTAGTTATTCCATCCAGAACACCTGTGGAGTTCTTAGTACCCATGTTAGAGTCGCAGACATTGACTATTAGAATAATTAAGTGACTTGTCCTTAATTCCACACTCAAAAATGGAAAACCCAGAATTCTAACATTGGTTTTTTTCACCTTTGGTCACATTCTCAATCTACTATATTGCAACAGCTTAGTTTTTCAATATTTCTTTAAACTACAAAGTTTTTTCCCAGTTAGGCGTTATGGTGCATATCTATAATCTTAGCTTTCTAGACTAGGGTTGGGGCCAAAGGATGCCAAATTTGTGGCTAACCAGGGAAAATTTGTGATTTAGTGAGACCCTGTCTCAGAATTTAAAAAAATATATATAAAAGTGCTGGGGATGAGCCTGATATGGTTGTGCATGTCTATAACCCCAGCACTTGGAAGGCTGAGTCAGGAAGATCATCATGAATTTGAAGCCACTCTTGGCTACATAGTGAGTTCAAGAGCAGCCTGAACTACATTGTGAGACCCTGATTTAATAAAATAAAATAAAATAAAATAAAATAAAATAAAATAAAGCTTCTGGAGATGTAGCCCACTGTGAAGGCCCTGGGTTCAATTGCTAGTACTGGAAAAAAGTACTCCCCAGTGCTCTTGACTTTGATAGGCCCTTTCTCTTTAGCCCGTAGATGAAGGAGAATGCCAGGGTAATTCTGGATGACATAGATGAGAATAATTTTTCTTATATGTTTGAGAGAATCTGTACAGGAGTATATTAACAGTGAAATGTGTGTACATACCTTGTTTAATAGATACAATTATCTTTGCAGTGCATAAACTTACATCTGAGTGTAGCCAAATGTTTGAGTCAGGAAGAAGCAGACCATTTCTTGCAGATTCTTTTTTTTTTTTTTTTTAAAATGGAAAATCTCCCTGAGAGGCCATAGAATATTTCCATTTTGCTTTGCAGAATATTTATTCATTTATTTATTTATGTACCAGGAATTGCACTTGCCAGGCAGGTACAGTGCCACTGAGCTATATCCCCACCCCCTCCATTTTGCTTTGGATAGGATAAATTGGTAAATAACACTTTTCCTAGCTGGTGAGGGAGTTTTAGTGATAACTTCTGCTTTATTTCCTTAGCCATACCCTCACCTGAATGCAACTCTTTTAACTTTAGACTCTGTCTTGGCTGTTCCCAGAATTAATTTATAAAACCACTAACTTTAAAAACATTTTTTTTTAATTTTTAATGACAGGGTCTTACTATGTAGTCCATGCTGTCCTTGAACCTCCAGTGTACCTCAGTCTGGCCTCAAACTCACAGTGATCCTCTTACCTCAGCCTCCCAAATTCTGCGATTACAGGCATGTACTATCATACCTGACATAAAACCATTAACATTTGAAGAAGAGGTATTACAAAAATTTTAAACATATACAATAACAAAAAGGTAGACTATACCCCTATGTATCTAACAATTGTCAAAATCATGGGACAATTAAATGTATATTTTTCTTTGTTTAAATAGTTTAAAAAGCATATACTATCACACTTCATGTAATACCACCTCTATATACTTCAGTATAGGTTGAAGGCTAGACTGATTAACATTCATCTAAAAAGTAGGGAATTTATTATTCAGCTTCATGACTCATCAAATTATTTCACATATGTACAGTTTGTGACCATGTCTAACTATATCATAAATTAAAACAATCAATAAAGTATGATCTCTATAAAATCTGGAATAGTCTAGATGATTTAAAAAATAGATTAGTGAGCCAATGGATCCAGTACATAATGGATCAGTTTCATGGAGAGGTGAGGGACTCCATCTGGAATTCCAATTGATTGCAGCAGAGCAGGAGGCCCTGACCTTCCCTTCCCCAGCCATGCCTTCAGCATGACTGCCAGGGGCTGCCCACACCATTTCTATTGTGCAGCAATCCACTGCCTGCCACAATGAAGCTATTCTTTCAGAGTGCGATAGTCCCACCTGCCCAGTGCTGCCTAATTATGGCTTCCAGTTAGCTCTCTCTTCAGCACGTAGTTCAGTAATTACTGCTTCACACCTCCACCTTGCCTTCTCAGGTGGACTTCAAGACACACAGGGTAAAAACCATGTTTAGCCTTCTACGTTGTAATATAAGGTGCCCAATAATGCAAGCATAGCAGCTGCCCAATAAATATTTATTAAGGAGCAAATGCAGCTCAACTTGAACTTGCATTTGGGCTGAATCTGTTAGTGTCAATTTTTCCTCTCTGAAGCAAGGTGCAGAAAAAAGAGAAAAAACCTGCAGAGGCAGTTGTCCCCAAGAATATAGATAAAGGACATGCCGAGTTGCCTTTCATCTATCTCCTTGCTCAACTTGCCCTACGAGTCCTCTCAAGTCCTGCCCATTTTGTCTGCTTGAACAACCTACAAATGCTTTTTCCTTTTTCTTCCTCTAGCAAATGACTAGAGGAATTGTCTGCTGTTGGCACATACTATGGTCTGACCACATATTTAAGTATCGTGAAACCCTACATAAGAATTCAGTCCCTAACTGAAACTATTCACATCTACAGGCTCATTCCTGCAGCAGCACCATGACGCCACCAAGTGGGCAGTTTTCAAACAACTGAACGCATTGAGAACTGGCAAATTGATCTGGAATGGCTTAGTGGCTAGCTCATTTAAGGAGCTGCAGATTTACTCTGCATTCTTACATCTAGTATACTTGATAAATTCTAATAATTGCTTCACTTGTGCGTTCTGAAATTTATTTTGTTTAACTATTACTTGTGAGTTGTTTAAGAAAATTCTTAATGAAAGCATTTATGAAGCATGATTACAATGGGCATTTTTTACTATATTTTGAGAGAAAACACATTCCTCATTATCTCTAAGTAAACATTTAAAAGATTAATTTCATTTCCTAGGGAAGTCTATTTATTTATACAATGAATATTTTTTTAAAAATCTGGTTTTGATGTGTGAAGTTTTGTGTAATAAATCTCGTATCTTACTCAGAATATCAAGTGAATTGTGCTGGAACAATTGGACATCCATATACAAAAAGAAAATCAGTTCTTATCTTGAACTATAAATGTAAATTAACTCTAAAAGGATGTGATTATTCTAAATACCCTAAACCCCAACTGACTTCCCAATTTGAGAAAATCGTTGAAGGAACAAGGGAGCTCTACTCTTATCAGATCCATTTCCCTCAGTGTGGCCCTATATGAGTTTTCTTTTTATGAAAAGATATTTGTTGCTTTGTTTTATTTTGTTTTGTTTTATTTTGAGACAGTGCCTCACCGTGTAGTTCAGACTAGTCTTGAACTCACTATATAGCCCAGGCTGGAACACATGGAGATCCTCCTGCCTCCAAGGAATTACAGGTGTGTGCCACCATTTTAATATCTGACTTTTCTACGTGTCTGTTGCTGCCAATATAATTTAATTCAGTTCAAACTTTGGCTTTGAATGAGAGTACTGGAAAAATGTATATATCATAAGATATAGGATTACTAGGGCTGGGGATTTAACTCAGCAGCATAAGCGCCTGCCTTGCAAGCAAGCAGTTGTGAGTGAGTTCAATCCCTGGTACCGATTTAAAAAAAAAGATTTAGATTACTATGTTCATTGGACTAACAGACAGGAGATATAAAGTCTAATCCCAGGACTGTCACCAACATCCAATGTGGCCACATACAAAACACTTAAAATTTTCTCTTAGTTTCCACATTTGTAAAGTGGGTAGTTCTTTTCTTTTACAAAAATTTGTGTATTCTTAAACTTTCTTTAATGAGTATGTGTTGCCCTGTTAAAAAGGAAGTTGTGAAAGTTTTCTTAGATTTTTTTCTTTATATCCCCTTTTTTTTTAATACCAGAAATTGAACTCATGACCTCATGCTTGTCAGCCAAATGCTGTGCCACTGAGCTAAATTCCCAGTCCGTTGTATCCTTTTTGACTTTTTCCATGATAGGATACAAACATGAAAGTTTGTATCCTAACAATATGAACTCTTCACTTAAAAGCTGTTACAGTATTCTTGAGACCTCGGCCTAATTTTGATAAACATTTATGGGAAATTTCTTGACTATTTCAAAATTGCCAAACACGTATCACAACAAATATGTTTTCTATATTTTTCCCCAAATTTGAAATTCCTTTAAATAATAGTTTCAAAATCATATAGTCTACACGTGACATTTAAAAATAATCTATTTCCCATAAAAGGAAAAGCAGAAATTGTCCTCAGTGCCCTATACTTTGTGCCACATTCTCAAAGTGTACCCCACTGCAAACAGGTCTACAGGTATCAAGTTAGTATTAAGAGGCTTCTGGATGTACTAGGCATGCAACCAGAAACTTTCGGTTTCCACTTGCATCTGTCACCCTATAAACACTATGATTATGGAGAAAATCATTAATAGATCTGATCTCAGTTTCTTTATCTGTGAGTAAAATAGTGATAAATCCTACCTAACACATTTGGTTGTTGTAAGTTTTAAGTAAAATAAGGTTTAAAATTGCATGTTGAAAACTCTGATTCTAATTCTAAAATTCTAATGGGAATTTATCATTTATTTAGTAGGAGAAATCTAAAGGGCAAAGGAAGGTGGAAGTTACTGTAGAAGAATCAAGGATGATTTAGAACCAGTAGCAAAATGTCTTCTTGGGCTGCCAGAGAAATGAGCTCTTCTTGGTCCTTCCCTGCCCCTAGTGGAAATGACGGGAAAAAGCACGAGTTTACTATTTAACTCAGACAACAGGAAGGGAGAATAGTTGGTAGGATGTTATAGTGTAAGGATCGATAGACTAGAAGAACAAGGAGAAGAAAGAAGAGGAGGGAGACAGGAATTAATACTTCATTATCACTGTTTGACAGGTCTTTTTATATGCAGGGATGACTTTTGGATTCCCTGTGGTAGGAATAGAAACTTCAATTGAGGAATATGAGATAATCATTAAAAAGCGAAATAATTAAAGAATAAGGAATGTTCTATTTTTAACAGAGAACTGTATTCTTTTAAAATGCCATTACTATGAAAGACAAAACCTGTGAGAATGCTCCAGATTACAGGATGGTAAAGAGGCATGACAAATAAATGCAAACCTTTATCTAGGGTGAATCTTGTACCAGAGGAGGAAAACAAAATATTATAAAGGATATCATTAAGTTCACAAATTTTATCAGCTACATAAAGTACTACATAAATGCTAGATTTACTAAAATTAGAGACTGTACTATGGTTACATAAACAAATATTCCAACTGTTAGGAAATACATACTGAAATATTTAGGAGAGATGGATGACAATGCATGTAGCTTATCTTTAAATGGCTCAGGGAAAAACACTGAGGTATGAGAGAAACAGAGAGAGAGAGAAAGACAGAGAGAGAGAGACATAGAATGCGATGAAATTTTGTAAACATGAATCTAAATAAAAGGCATATAGGTACACTTTGTGTGATTCTTTTTTGTGCAACTTTTCTGTAAGTTTGAATTTATTTCCAAGTAAAATTTTATTTTATATTTTATTATTTTTTTGGTACCAGAGATCAAACTCCTGACCTCACGCTTGCCAGGCAGGCACTTAAGCCACTGAGCTAAATCCCCGGTCTCCAAGTAAAATTTTAAAAAATTAAGTATTTTAATGTGACCCTTTAATTCATTAAACATTTTAGACTTTTTAAAGTTGCTCTCATAACATTTAACATCTGCATGTCTCTTAACTATTTACAATACTTTAATATTGTATTAGTCACTTTTCTGTGGCTGGGAAAAAATATCTGACACAAATTTTTTTTTTAAAGAGAAAAGAAATCCCCAAAATTTCAAAAACAATAATTAGAGGGGAACAATGGTTAATACATTGCATATTGTTATCTTTAAATTAGTTACTCAGAGTACAAGATATCTGCATTTAATTATTGAAACAATATTAACACAAAATTTCTTTTCAATGAACTAAGAGAAATTAGTAGTAAAACTATCTTAACTATCATATATATGTGTTTGAGTATATATATATATATATATAGATATAGATATAGATATAATTTCTTTCAGATTCTCACACTGGGGGACAATAACATGATTAAACATGCAAATCTGATTTACTTCACTTATGAGTATGGTCTTGAGTTGCATCCATTTACCTATAAAAGTCTCAAGTTTATCCTTCTTTATGGCTTAGTAGTACTCCATTGCATAAAAATACCATATTTTTTTATCCATTCCTCAGTTTATGGGCATTTAGGTTATTTCCAAGATCTAGCTATTAAAAGTTATGTTGCTATAAAAATGAGTGCACTTGTATCACTGTGGTGTGATGTTTTTAATCTTTCTGGGAAGATACACAGAAGAAGAATAGCTGTTACAACTGGGAATTCTAATTCTAGTTTTCTGAGGAATAACCATACTGATCTCCACAGTGGTTGCACCAGACTACATACCTATCAGCAGCAGAAAGGGTTCCTTTTTCCCCACAGCCCTACTAGTATTTGTTATTGGTTGATTTCTTGGTAATGGCCATTTTTTCTGGAGTGAGGTGGAATCTCAGTGTTGTTTTAATTTGTGTTTCTTGAATGAACAAAGATGTTGAAAATTTTTCATATATTTATTTGACATTTGTATTTTTTCATCTGAAAATTGTGTATTCATCTCAGATGCCCATCTTTGGACTGGGTCCTTAAATTTGGGAGGTCTGATTTTTTTTTTTGAGGTCTTTATACATTCTCAATAGTAGTCCTTTATCCAAGGAACAGTTGGGAAACATTTTTTTCTGTGTTGTGGGATGTCTCTTCACTCTGTTGGTGGTTTCTCTTGCTGTCCAGAAGCTTTTTAATAAGGTAAGATTCCAGTTGTTGATTGTTTGTGATAGTTTTTCTGTGATGAGGGTTTCATTCATAAACTCTTCACCTACACCAACTCTTCAAGAGTTTTAGTAATTCTATTTTCTGGCAATTTAATGTGGATATTTGATCCATTCCAATTTTAGTTTAGTGCGTGGTGAAAAGTATGGGTGCAATTTTAACTTTTGGCATACGCAGAGACAGTTTTTCCAGCACCGTTTATTTATTTATTTATTTATTTATTTATTTATTTATTTATTTATTTTTGAGGCAGGGTCTCGCTATGCAGTTCAGGCTGGCCTTGAGCTCACTTTGTAGCCCAGGTTGGTCTCGAACTCACAACGATCCTCCTGCCTCAGCCTCCCGAGTGTTGGGATTACAGCACCATTTATTAAAGAGGCTATCTTTCTACCAGTGAATATGTTTGGCACTTTCTGACACAATAATTAAAAAGAGGAGAGGTTTCTTTGGTTCATGATTTCAGAAGGTTTATTCCATGGTTGGCAGGCTCTGAGGAAGAAAAAGCATGGTAGAGGTGATGGTAGAGGAAAGCTCAACCCATGGCACTCAGGAAGCACAAAGAGAGAGAAAGGAGGATCCATGGACAAGATTAAATCCTTCCAGCCCACTCCCACCCCAGTGACCCGCTTCTGACCAGGCCCCACATCCTAACAGCACATATGGCATGAACTCCTCAATGGATTAATCCAACGATGCATACAGCAAATAAAATGCTGCTGTGATGCAATTGCCCTCTGAAAGCTCCACCTCTAAATACATGAGAGTTTTAGGGAACATCTTAAATCTAAACCATAACAAGCATTCTTTATTTAATCCTCATTAAAATGACTTATGGATAAGAAAACTGAGATTCAGAGATTTTGTTTTAGTGAGACACTGGTGAAACAATCTTAGCATCTTCACTGTGATACTAAGTGAATGAATGAAGGCAGTGGGGATGATGAATTGACTTGTTCTAAATCACAGAGTTCCAAGTTAGTACTAAGATTCCAAACTCAATAACTTTTACTACTTTGCAGCTATTAAATTCCATAAAGTTCACTCAAATCTTAGACTGGAATTAACCATTATTTAGTTACTTTTTGGTGATTCAAGAATCACATATTTGCATAGTGCCCTGAACTCACTTTCATGTAGGTCATTTGCCATCATCTAGGTAAGGAAAATACCAGCTGGAAAAAATGTTAATCAAACCTTGGAAAAGTGACTATCTTGTAGTGAATATCAATATACTGACTTTGCAGGTTATGCTATTTAATCTAATAAAGTTATTTTATACAAACAATTTGATTAAACATAAGAATGAGAGATGCTATTAAGGTATCTACACTGCTTAGCTTGGTGGTGAACAATATCCCGATATTGTGGAGTTCCTTATGACACGCAATCAGTCACTGTCTGCTTGGGTTGACTTGGGAGGCAGAAGGCTTCTTACTCCAAGGAGGTGGGATTGTCTTGATGATGGGCTGTTTTGCCTGTTTGGTCAGAGATGGACCTTAAGGGGAAAACAAGGAAGCAACCAGAGGGGACAATTAGATAAAAGTTAATTATTCAGCCAAACTGTTACCATGCCTTGCTTGTCTGCCTTGCTATCTAAAACAAATATCTGTGCTCAGCAGAATTCTATGTCTCTATTCCTCAACAAATTGGAGGGCTGAATCCATCTGGGGCTTCGCTGCATTCTGGTGAAGACTCCTGGCCTCTTGACAAAGGTAATCTTTGTCTCTCGCATCTTTTTTTAAAAAATTTTATTTTAAAGATGAAAATTACAAAATAATAGAAGAATAACAATGTTAATATAATGTGTATCACTGTCTTTAAATTATTTACTCAAAGTGCAAGATATAGACATTTAATTATCCAAACAATATTAACACAAGCCTTTCTTTTCAATGAACAAAGAGAAATTAGTAACTATCTTAACTTTCTTCTGTGTGTATCTTGCTTTTCCCTTCCTTCTTTTTCCTTTCCTCTATCCCAGTTTCTTTCATTTTGAACAATTTCTTCCCATTTCACAATATCTATTGTACATTTTAGATCTTATTTACTTGTTCAGCTTCTCATACTAGAGCGACAGCATGATGTTTACACATGTGAGTCTGATTTATTTTACTTACTAGTATGGTCTCAAGTTGTATCCATTTACCTATAGAAGTCTCCAGTTTATCCTTGTTTATGGTCGAGTAGTACTCCATTGTATAAAAATACCACATCTTTTTAATCCATTCTTTGGCTGATGAGCATTTAGGTTGCTTTCAAGATGTTGTTATTACAAATTGCAAATATGGGTTCACATACATAACTATGGTACAATGTTTTTAATCCTTCTGGGAAGATACCTAGAAGTGGAATAGCTATGACAAATGAGATCTCTAATTCTAGTTTTTGACGAGTCTCCATGTTGATTTCCACAGTGGTTGCACTAGTCTACTCACTCATCAGCAGCACAGAAAGGTTCCTTTTTCCTCATAGCCCCACTAGCATTTATTAGTTGATTTCTTGAAAAATGCCATTCTTTCCAGTATTAGGTGAAATCTGTGTTGTTTTAATTTGCATTTTGTGAATGACAAATGATGTTGAACATTTTTTCATGTATTTGTTTGCCATTCGTACCTATTCATCTGAAAGTGTGTATTCATCTCAGATGCCCATTTTGGATTGGGTCCTTAAATTTGGGAGAACTGATTTTTTTTGAGTTCTTTATATGTTCTTGTTAGTAATCTTTTGTCTGGAGAATTGCTGGGAAATATTTTGTTCTACATTATGGGTTGCCTCTTCACTCTGTTGGTGGTTTCTCTTGCTGTGCAAAAATTTATTTCTTATTTTTTATTTTGAAGGTAGTAAAATACAGCAGAACAAGATGGGACAAAGCCAATTGAGACAGTGTAGTGAAATTGGTACAGAACTTCACAGCAGGTTATCAGGATAACAGCAATAGGTACCATAGTATATCTCATTTTCTTCACAATAATTGTTCCTTCAATCAGGTAGAGCAAAATTGAAGGAAATACTGAAATAAAAACAGAATATTGAATAGAACAATACCATTAATCAGAACAGAGCAAAACAGTGATAAAAATATTTGCCTTCAAAGAGATGATAGAAGGAAATCACCCTTATTTGCCATATTGCATGTAGTCAAACTCGCAAGAGATACTCAGATCTCTGGCTCTCACTTGCTCATGCGGGAGGGTGAGGGAGTGGAATGGATGTTTGATTCTTAGTGCCAGTAGGCTCACAGTCACTTAGCAGAGTGCAAGCAGTGCCCCAAGTTCCAACATGGCACAGATCTCAGGAAACGCTGATGATTCTCACCCTGAGGCAGCCACGGCTTGCCAGGCCACAGCCACTTACCAGAGCAGCGAGTTGGCTGCCTCAAAAATTTTTTAATAAGGTTAGATTCCAATTGTTCTTTGTGATAGTTCCTTTGTGATCATAAACTTCACCTACACCAAGTCTTCAAGAGTTTTAGCAATTCTATTTTCTGGCAGATTTAATGTTTCTGTTTTAATATTTAGATTTTTGATGCATTCTGAATTTGGTTCAGTGCATGGTGAAAGATATGTGTTCAATTTTAATTTTTGGCATGTGCAGAGACAGTTCTTCCAGCACCATTTATTAAAGAGGCTATCTTTCTTTTAGTGAATGTGTTTGGCACCTTTGTCAAAGATAAAGTGGCTTAGTGTGTCTGGAATTTTCTGCATCTTCTAATCTCTTCCACTGATCCTTTGGTTTGTTTTTTGGCCAATACCATGCTGTTTTTATCACAGTAGCTTTATAGTATAATTTCAAGTCAGGAATTGTGATGTCCTCTGCCTTGCTTTTGTTGACTAGAATTGCTGTTGCTATTCTAGGTCTCTTCTGGTTCCAAATGAATTTTAGGAATGTTTTCCCTAATTCAGTAAGATATGCTTTTGGGATTTTGATCAGAATTGCATTAAATCTGTATAACAGTTCTGGAAGTATAGCCATTGTCACTATATTGGTTCTTCCTACCCAAGAGCAAGAGCAATGTCCATCTTTCCATTTTCTCACATGATCTTCAATTCTTTTTTTTTTCAGAGTACTGTAGTTTTCAATGTAGAGGTCTTTTATATCCTTCATTAGTTTGATTCTTATATATTTAATTTTTTGGATGCTATTGTGAAAGGTGGTGTTTCCATAATTTCTCTCATAGTGAGTTTTTTATTCATGTACAGGAAGAATCCTGATTTTTGAGTGTTGACTTTGTATTCAGCTCCACAAGTGAATAGACCTAACAGTTTTGAAGAGAACAAGAAGTCACCAAGAAGTAAGCCCTCACTGCAAATTGGTGCCATGCAAGGGCTGCTGGGAGGACAGCCAGATGCCAGCATTTTCTCATGAGTCAGCACCATTCACAGACTCAGAGGAAGAGAACAAGAAGTCATCAAGAAGCAAGCCTTCCCTGTGAATCAGTGTCATGTGTGGGCCACAGGAAGAGAGTCAGATGCCAGCCCTTTCTTGTGTGCAGGCTGGAAAAGAAGAGTCAACCCCCCTACCCCTGTTGTAAGTGACCTGCTAATCTGAAGACACACAGTCTTCAGTAATAGCTATTGAGGTAAAATACAATTTAATGCTTGTAGTCTTTAGTGTTTCACTGACTTTGTAGGTCTAGCACTGGTGGTCTGATCATCTATTCAGAGATAATGATATGCAAAGAAGCATCTATTGGGGACCCCCTTCTGAAGGTGATAGCCATTGTTATTCTATATCATCTTGTTTTGAATCATTTTCATTGGTTTGATGGTTGGGTTTTATTCTGTTTTATTTTGTTTGATTTTGTTACATCTAAAGGCATATGCATCTGTTTCAAAGATAGCAAGATATATTATGGTGGCCATTTTGGATTCGTTATTGTCTTGTTTTGAAGTCCTTCATTGCATTCATTGTCTTGTTTTTATTGGTTGTATTCTGTTCTGTTTTGTTTGGTGTTTACTATGTCTGAAGGTATCTGTAGCTATTTTGAATACAACAAGTCATTATAGTAACCATTGTTGATTTTGTTCTGTCTTGAAGTCCTGTGTCACTTATACAGATTTGTTTTGATTGGCTTTATTCTGTTTTATTTTGTTTGGTTTTATTCTCCTTAAAATGAAAAATAGATTAACCAGTTTTTTGAGGGGAGTTTTTGGGATCTGCCAAGTAGAGTATCATGTCATCTGCAAATAATGATAGTTTAACTTCTTCCTTTCCTATTTTTATTCATTTCTTTCTCTTGTCTAATTGGTCCAACTAAAGTTTCCAGGACTATGTTGAGTAAGAGTAAAGTGGACATCCTTGTCTTTTTCCTGATTTTAGAGTGAAAGCTTTCAATTTTTGTCTATTTAGTATGACATTAACTTGTTGGTTTGTCAAGGATGTCTTTTATCAGATTGAGATAAAGACCATCTGTTCAACTTTTCTGTAGGATTTTTATCATGAATGAGTGCTGGACCTTGTAAAAAGATTTTTCTGTATTTACTGAGATGATCATATGATTTTTCTCTTTGAATTTATTAATATAGTGCATCACATTTATTGATTCATGTATGTTGAATCATTCCTGCATCCCTGGGATGAATCCAGCTCGGTCATGGTGTATAATCTTGCCAATTTGCTGCCAGTATTTGGCAATTTGTATGCCAGTATTTTACTGAGGACTTTTGCATCTATGTTTATTAGGGAGATTGCTTATAGTTCTCTTTCTTAGCTGGGTCCTTCTCTGGTTTTGCTCAGGGTAATGCTTGCTTCCAGGAATGAATTTAGGAGTATTGCTTTCCTTTCAATTTCTTAATGGAATTTGAGAAGTAGTGGTTTTAAGTCTAAAATTCAGTAGAGAATCTATCAGGGCCTGGGCTTTTCTTTGCTGGTAGTTTTTCTTTTTCTTTTCTTTCTTTTTTTTTTTTTTGGCCTTTGAGACAGGGTCTCTATGCAGTTCAGGCTGGCCTTGAGTTCACTCTGTAGCACAGGCTGGTCTCGAACTCACAACGATCCTCCTGTCTCAGCCTCCTGAGTGCTGGGATCATAGGCATGAGACACCATGCCCAGCTTGCTGGTAGGTTTTTAATTACATCTTCAATTTCATTGATTGTATTGGTTTATTTTGGATTTTTATACCTTGATTGAGCTTTGGTAGTTCATATGTTCCTAGCAGTTTGTCCATTTTATCTGCATTTTCCATCTTATTAGAATTCAAGATCTCAAAGTAAGTATAGATAATCTGGATTTCTGCAGGGTCCACTGTGATTTCACCCTTTTCATTCTTAATTGTGTGGATTTGAGTCTTTCTTTCCTTTATTAATTTTTTGTTTGACTAAGGTTTTGTGAATTTTATCTAATCTTTTAAACAACTAACTGTTTAAAATTTTTTTATTTTAAAGATAGTAAAATCCAACAAAACAAGACAGAACAAAGCCAATTAACGCAAAACTGGTACAGAACTTGAGAGCAGGATACCAGGAAAACAATAGTAGTTAGTGTAGTACATCTTGTTAGCTTCACAATAGTTGTCCATTCCAGCAGGTATAGCAAAATCAAACCAAAAACAAAACGCAATAAAACAATCAAAACAGAATATTGAATAAAGCAAATCAATTAATCAGAACAAAGTAAAACAGTGAAAACAATATTTAACTTCAAAGACAAGATAGAAAGAAATCCCCCATATTTGCTATATTGCATACTATCATCCTCCCAAGAGATGCTCAGACCACTGGCCCCAGGCCTGCATAATCAACCTAACAATACAAGCATTTAGTTGCTTTGTATACCTTAGCTGCTATCAACTCAGCCTGTCCTCTGAATTATCTGGTTGCTTAGGGCTAGTGGGTGGGGGCACCGATAGTGTTTGCTTTCTCAGCTTGTAAGCCCAGTAGGCTCATGGGAGACACTGACTTTTCTCTCTCTGGAACCCATGTGACTTGCATGACTTACCAGAAAGCCTTGCTTAACTCTTTGATTCATTGATTCTTTGTATTATTTGCTTAGTCTCCAATGCATTAATTTCTGGTTTAATCTTTACAATTTTCTCCCTCATATTAGCTTTTGCTTAGCTTGCTCTTGTTTCTCTAGAAGTTTGAGGTTCAACATTAAGTTGCTTATTTGCACGTTCTCTGTTTTCCTGATATGGGTATTCACTGCTATAAATTATCCTCTTAGGATTGTTTTCATTGTGTCCTATAAGGTTCTATACGTTGTATTTTTATCATTTAATGGTAGAAATTAATGTCTTCTCTAATTTCATCTGTGATCCATTGATTTTAGAGGAAGGTGTTATTTAATTTCCATGTGTTTATGAAGTTCTTTTGGTTTCTTTTGCCACTGATTTCCAGTTTCATAACACTATAGTCTGATAACATGCATGGGATAATTTTAATTCCTTAACATTTAAATATGCATGTTCTATGAGCTAGTATGTAGTCTATCTTGGAGAATGTCCTGTGTGTGGCTGAGAAGAATGTGTATTTTTATATTGTAGGGTGGAGAACTCTGTAGACATCTACTAAGTTTATTTGTTTAAAAGTTTGGCTCAGTTCTAATATTTCATTGTGCTTCTCACATCTTCATTCACCTCTCTTAATAGGGTTTGCTGGCACAATATATCTTGTGTATTAGCATATTGAGCATTTAAATATGTTTTAGTATTCATCTTCACTTAAGATGAAAATCCTCAAAGAATTTATGTAAAATAATTACCTAAAAGAAATCTTTGTCACAGGTGGAGCATACACATGTTAGCAGCAGAAATGGTTTCTAGGAACTGGTTATCAATCATCTTTATTTTAATCAGTGCCAAATATTTGCTCAACTTGGAATGTTTTTAAAATGCGAGAAGGTAGAATAATTGAAAGCCCTAGCTGTACATAAATGAGGAAAACCAAGAGTAGTAAGAATGAAAATGAAGTCCTAGACTGCTGTTGCTGAGAAAACTGCTGAGTATAAGTGAACATATCTGGGTGAAGAAGAAGATCTGGTATCAGTGGCAGCCATGGTACAACATTATGACTGGGCCATTTTCATGACCAGGTCTTTAGACAACTTCTTGAATGATATCACAGTTTATGAATAATCAATCCAATTCTGGATACTTACGTATACAGATTTGCTACACTTGTGTGACATCAGATGATAAAGTGCCACCTGCAGAGGACAACTGGACATTTGAAAAGCCCTGAGAGGTAATTAGACCAAGTGTTGTTTCTTGCCAAACAATCATCAAATGAACAATCCTATGTAACAGACATGCTTTTGGTTCTGCCAGTCTGCATTCAACTCTCCATCCCTCCTTCGGTATGTTGTATTATCCTGCTGACCAGTAAATTAAAAATCAAATGCAAGTTGGTTTTAATGATTGGCCAAAAGAAACTGTGTAAACCATTATTTTTATACAGATTATCATTCACACAATTAACAATAACAGCATCTTCTGTTAGTTATCCATCCTTTATGAATGCTCATGTTAGACTAAAACATCAGCGTAATATGGGGAGACAAACCTATAGGCTTCACTTTAGGGAGACCAAATTTACTCATTTTCATTCATTATACTTTTGTTAAGTACCTACTGTGTGTCTTGGATTGAGAATTTAAGGACACATATAGCTTTCTGCTTCTTACAGTTGAGGAAACGGATAACCAGATGATCATCCACAGACAGAAAACATGATACACACTAGGATATGATGAAGTGAGAACAGGTTTCCAGAGAAGACTTTTGATAGACACCTAAACCTACACCATAGCAGCCATATCACTCTCTTGTAGATCAGGAAAATTCAAGGAAGGAAAGAGTTAAATGAAACATCGAAGAACATAAAAATTGTTACTTAGGATAAAGAAACAGAAGAGAAGAAATTTCAGGTAGAGGGAGCTAAAATTCTGCAAAATTCAGGTTGTAAAAAAGAGCATGGTAGATTTTATGGACTGCAAAAAGTATACCTATTTCTTATCTTTGGTAATGAAAGGTCAGATCATGAAGATCTTCAAGTGTCATCCCAACAAGTGTGGATTATATACTGGTGGTTTTAAGGCAACACTGAAGGATTTTCTTTTATTTTTTTATTTTAAAGAGAATAAACCAAGCAAAATAAAATAGAATAAGGCCAATCAAAACAAACCATTGTAATTGACACAGGACTTTAAGACAAAACAAAATCAACAATGGTTAACATAATGACTCTTTTTGTCTGCAAAATAGCTACAGATACCTGCAGACATAGTAAAAATCAAACAACATAAAAACAAGACAATGAATGCAATGCAGGACTTCAAAACAAGACAATAACAAATCCAAAATGGCCACCATAATATATCTTGCTATCTTTGAAATAGATGCCCATGCCTTTAGATGTAACAAAATCAAACAAAACAAAACATAATAAAACCCAACCCATCAAACCAGTGAAAATGATACAGACTTCAAAACAAGATGATATGGAATTAACAATGCAACCATCTTCAGATGCTTTTTTGCATACTGTTATCCTCTGAATAGATGATCAGACCACCAGCCCTAGACCTGCAAAGTCAGTGAAACACCAAACACCACAAATATCAAATTGCATTTCATCTCAATAGCTATCATCACAGCCTGTGTTTTGCCAGATTAGCTGGTAGTTTATAGGAGTTTTGGAGGTTGACTGTTCTTGTTTCCCAGCCTACATGCCAGAAAGGGCTGGCGTCCGGCTGTCCCTCAACTGGTGGTGGCCCATGCATGGTGCTGGTTTGCAGAGAGGTCTTACTTCTCTTCCCCCACAGTCCACAAATGGCATTAACTCATGGGAAAAGGCTGGGGTCTGGCTGTCTCCCCACTGGCAGCAGCCCACATGGTGCTGGTTCACAGAGCTTGCTTGTTAGTGAATTCTTGTTCTCCTCCCCCACTGTCTGAAAATGGTGCTGACTCATGGGAAAAGGCTGGGGTCTGGCTGTCCTCCAGTGCAGGGTTTTAAATAGAAAAGAAAATAATTGAGCATTTATAGTAGAATCTAGAGGCAAACATTCTGACAGGGATATTTTATAAAAATGTACCTGAGGAATGATAGAGGTCTGGAGGTTGCAAATTAAAATTTTCAATGTGGCATATCTTTCTACAATGAAATTGGGATTAAAAATTTTCTAAGAGACAGCTGGGTACAGTAGCACATGTCTGTGGTCCCAGCATTGATGGAGGTTGAGGCAGATGGATTGCAAGTTTAATCTTCAGCAATTTAGTGAGACTGCCTAAAAAAGAGAGAAAGAAAGAGAAAAGAGAAGAAAAGAAAAAAGAAAAGAAAAGAAAAGAAAAGAAAAGAAAAGAAACTGGGGATGTAGTTCACTGCAAATCCTCTGGTTTCAATAAAAATATGTCCATAATCACTTTAAGATGTATTAAATCATGTTGTTTTCATTTTGAAAGTATTATATACTCAGAATTGTGTGGGCCAAATAATGCAATTCTGTGGAAAGAAAAGGTCATGTTACTCAACATCACAATAAGAGTACTGACCCCTAAGTACCTAACAAGTACATTTAACACTTTGGGGACTATTAGAGTTTTCAAATTTCACCAATTGTTCTCTTTAGAATCAAATATTAACTAGGTATATAATAAATAAGCACCACATTTATATGGAATTCATACACTTCAGATGTTAAACATCCCCCAAAGGCCCATGTATTAAAGGCTCGGTCTTCAAGTGGTGCTGTTGGGAAGTAGTAGAGGAAGTGAGGGCTATGGGTGGTCTCTAGGTCCTTGGGGGTTTGCCCTGCCAAGGGAAGCTTGGGACCCTAGTCCCTCTGTCTCTCCTCTTTTTGTCCCCTGGCTTGTGATGTAAGTGGTGCTCCACTGTCCAATCTTCCTCCTATGATGTGTTGTTTGCCACAGGCCCACACCAAAAAGGCCAACTAATTGTGAATTACAATCTCCAAAACTGCACATTAAAATAGTTTCTTTTGATCAGCTCATTATCTCAGGTGTTTTGTTATAGTAATGGAAAGCTGACTAATACAAGCATTTATACAACTTCCAGGAAAAATTAGTGAGAAATTGTGGTTGAAATCAGTGTGGCAGAACCTGAACGAGGAATTTGGTGTCTGAAATGAGAAGGACTGAGTAGATTTAAAAATTGAATAGGAAGAGATGGGGGTGGGGTGGGGCTAATGATGGTCCACAATTTTCCTCTCATGACTGTGACTATAGAAAGAACATTTTAAAACTTTCTGTAATGCACACAAAAGATAAATCTAGATGAGGATTTGTGAGAGTCAACATAAGGGCTGGATATATATACCTAACCATCAATAGCATCTAAATATTAAGACATAACTGCAATTCATGTAATAATGTATAATTCTAAAAACATTTTAGTTTTAAGAAAAAAATGTATAGAAGTCATAAGTGTTAGTATTCCACTTTTCCTGAGTGATGCTTTTGTAACAGGAAACTTTTATCTTTATAGTATATGCAAAGCATAATAGCAAATAGAGTGCTGATCATACATCTGTACTCTTTTAAAAAGAATAGGTATGAAAATGTTATACCAAATAAATTTTTTGCTAAATGCATGCTACTATTTTCTTTGGTTATTTTCCTTGTATTTTAGTTACAAGACTGTTGTAGACAAGGAAAAATATTTTTTTGGAGACCATGAGATACTTAATAGATATTGGTCACCACTAATAATGTCCATAATGCACCTTACACCTGGAACATTTGCCTTTGAGATTATTATTCTAGATGCCTTTTTTATTGCTACCATTAGATGTACTTGGTGCAGTTTTAACTGTGTTTTATGTATGTAAGGGGCTCTTTTTAATTTTTTTCAGTAGCCTATATTATGCTTGTATTTTACAAGAGGTCTAAGTATGGAGGATGAAGAATTTTGGGTTAAGTGGAGATCTGGAGACTCAGAGTTTCCTGCTAGTGACACCACTGCCTTTGCTGTGTTCAGCACAAGCAGGGATTGATTTTAAAATGATCTTTGAGTTAATTAGATGAATGATAACAAAACCATCGTATATGCACAAAAAAAGCCACCTCATTTTAAGAAAACCAGGTAAATTAATGAAATCAAATTGATTCAGGAAAGGTATACTTACATTATAAAAACTGGCAAAATCTTTCAAGTGGGGAAATTTTCTATTGAATTTAAAATTTGAGTTTGGCATTTAAAATTTTAAATTTAGTGAGACCAAAGTAAAATGCACTAGTTTTACATGTAAATAGACTTCTTTGCATCTGATAGCTTTTGCAGCTCTAAATGATCATTACTATGTCTCATTTAATTTCATCTTTTACTAACTATGTGTACTATCTCTGACAGAGGGAAAAAATCAGAAAGGTTAAGTGACCTGTCCAGGTTACAACCTAGTTAGAGTGTAGGACCTGTACTTGTGTCTTAGTCACTTTATTATCTCTGAGATACAATACCAAATACCTGAAGCTTAAAGGAGAGGTCTATTTTGGCTCATGGTTACAGTCCCCTGTCCACTGGCTCCCAGGCAGAACTTGCATGGTGGAAAGGCCTGAGTAGAGGCCAGCTGATTATGTCACAGCAGCCAAGAAGCATAGAGAAAAGGGAAGAATCAGGGAGGCAGATACATCCTTTAAGTCCCACCTCATGCACCAGGCCCCAACTCCCAACAGTAAACTTAGCTGCTGAACTCACCAGTGGATGAAGCCACCAATGAGTACAGGTACCCCATGATACAATTACCCTTCATAAGCCCCACCTCTGAGTGCATGATGGTTTCTGGGACATTTTACACCCAGCCATAACAACTTCTGAGCTAGTATTCCTTTTATGAAGCATCATTCTTGGAATGCTTGTTTTTATTTAATTTAGTGGGGGTATATGGCTATTGCAAATTATTTTGGACATCCTGCTTATTAAAACATTGTTGCATTTATTGAAGATTTTGGAAGTATATCTTTCAAATTAAAAATAATGAACATTTTATATTACTTTTTCAAATAACTTCCTTATTTGAAAATTAAGCAAGTCTATGATATCATATATGTTAAATTTAGGATAGATGCCACACTTCTTAATAAGTTAGTGAATATTCAGCTGATATTTCACCTTACATTCTGGAATATAATTTGACATTACTTCTCTCTGTAATGAAAACTATTCATGCATCAGTTTGTGTCATGCCCATTGATGTCTTTTGAGAAAATATTATAAGAATGACTTTGATGCAGTGGTTTAAAGAAATATGCATAACACATAAGCAGAATAAAATTTATGCTCAGCATCATTTTGATTTAATAAGGGATAGAATCTAATTTCAATCTGTCAAAAACAAAAAGGATGGAGATGTGCAAACGCATTAGGCATTCAAGTGATGGGACTCCAATATTAGCCCATTAAATGCAATAATTTCTAAAACTCTATTTAACCAGGATTTTACATAAAGCTGGTACTCAATAATGCTGGCTGGTCAACTGACTTTGATAACTTATTGACTTGCTTGGTTTATTCCTTCTCTGTTTTCCTATTTGCTGCCTGGTGAATCCATGGCTTATCAACCAGTTTCCAGATTCAGGATAGGCTTTTCCCTTGAAATGATTTTCTTGCTGTTTTTTTGTTTCATTTTTAAAGATGTTCTGAAAAGTGTATTATGGATAAGCAGGAGAGATGGCAAACTTCCTACATGGCTGCAGATCCCAGTGCTTCAGTACAAGGCAGAGCAGAGCAAGCCCAGACATCAGATTATTAGTGATGACACATTTGCCATCCAGGGGAACTAGGCAGAAGCGATTCTCTCAAAGAAGGTGGAGTAACTGGTGTTACTCATAAAACTTTTACTCTGCTGGATCTCCCAGCCCTTGAGTCCTTCTATTTTATTGTGGTTCTAAAAATCAAACCCAAAGTCACAGACATGAAAGCATGGATTTTAAAACTAAATTATATTCCAAACCCCGTTTGGTCCTATGAGCTTTGTGAAGTCCGGCACTTTTCCAGCCTTCTGTACTTGAGCTTCCTATGTGATTGAAGCTATTCTGAGGTGGTAGCCTATGTTTTCTTTTTTCTTTCTTTCTGTCTGTCTGTCTATCTGTCTGTCTGTCTGTCTTTCTTTCTTTCTTTCTTCTTCTTTTCCACTTCCTCCTCCTCCTCTGCCTTCTCCTCCTCCTCCTCCTCCTTTTTTACTGGGATTGAACTCAGGCCTCTTGCATGCTAGGTAAGCACTCTACCACTGAACTACATCCCTAGCCCTTAGTAGCCCAATTTCTAAAAAGTCTCATTGCTCCACTAACAATATTGTTTTAATGTTAATTACTCTGATTTAATCATTATACATTGTATATATGTATCAAATTATTATACTTTAGTTCATAAACTTGTAAATTAAAATAAGAAAAAAAGACTCATTGAGAAGGATAACTAGAAACTCTAACATAGATGGCCTTGATATGCTATACTGTTAGTAGTGCACCAAGATTTAAAACACACATTACTCACACTACTCTGCTTAGATGTATTCTATTCTGTTCCAGTCATTCTACCTGTACTAGATTTGAGGGCACAGACAGTAATCCCGAAAATTACAGGATATAGTATGGTAATCATCCTTAATTTCCTATTAACTTAATCTAAAGCTCTGTAAAACCTACACAGTTTTACCATGACTGATCATAATAGAATCTGGTTTGTTAGATCGCTGTTTTGTATTGATAGATTTTATTCAAAGCTGTTGTGATTGAAAGTATCAAGTCTAAGAGTATAGGCAACTGCATTTAAGATGACAAGATCTACTAGAATATCCACTCTGGTTTGATTATTACCTGCCTTTGAAGTTTTATACTATCTACAATGTTTTATTTTACTAACATTGTTATTTACTGCTATACTCAATTATACTGTTATATTCAATTATGCCTGATAATATAGACAATTCTATTGAAGATAATAAGAAACAACACAGTAATCATTGTAGATCACCTTGTATTGTGGTTTTATATGACTTTTTGGTTTCATATTTTTATAGGAATTTGTTTTGTTTTGTCTTGCTAAGTTTTGTTTTTCCCTCTAATACAGAAAGGATAGAAATACATGCAGAGATTCATGCATGCATAGCTGTTTACACTCTCACTGTTTGACTATCTACTTTGTATGCTTTAATTTTGTAACTTGAACAACTATTTCTAAGAGGATAATATGTAATTTATTAACTAGTGATTTCTTATTGTTTATTGTTTTTGTTTTTTTTGGAATTCTGTATTATCTCTACCCTTTACATGCTTTTGTTTCTCTTTAAATAAAATCTTTAAAAAAAAAAGAAAAATATAACTTCAAAAGCTACTTTGCCAGCTAGTCATTGAAAGAGCAATTAAAGCAATCTGTTCCAATTAAAGCAATTTATGTACTAATCTTTTTCTCTTTTTTATGAGTCTTTGTTTATAATACATGATAAATATATTACTCAAGGTAAATTGGTACATACATATATGAGATCTAAATCCCTTTTACTTCCTCTTCCCTCTCCCTGCAGTATCTCTCCTCTGATCCCTTTCCTATCTACACAAAGTCTATCTCCTGTTTCATATCGTCTTTTATTTTGCTCCTAAATTATTTATACTTTTGATTTTCATGTAAGAGAATCATGTGATATTTAAATTTCTGTGTCTCACTTGTTTTACTTAGCATTATGGCCTCAAGAAGCACCTGTTTTCCTATGAATGACTCAAACTTATCCTTCTTTGGCCGAATAGTACTCCATTGTGCATATAAACTACATTTTCTTTATCCATTCATCTGTTATGGATGTGTAGGCTGCTTCCAAGATTTAGCTATTCTGAGCTGTGCTGCTATAAACATAGGTATGCAAGTGTAACTGTGATATGAACGCCTTAATTCTTTCAGGAAGATACCCAGGAGAGGTACACCTGGCTCATATGGAAATGTTATTTTTAGTTTCCTGAAGAATTTCAGTACTGATTTCCATAATGATTTCACTAGTTTGCATTTCCTTTTTTTTCCCCTCACAACTTCACCAGTATTTGCTGGTTTTTGAATTTGTGATGGTAGCCATTCTTTCTGGAGTAGATGGAATCTCAACATTGTTGACTTGCATTTCTCTAATGGCCAAATATACTGGTAGTGAACTAAGCTTTATTAGGGTAGTTAAGTTTCAGAAAATGATTTTTTTTTTACAGGTCCAAAGTCTTTATTTGTCAACCTGTAGTCACAGGTATGTTTACCAATAGCAAAAAAATTGTTTACAAAACTTATACCCTGTTCCTCTTTGCCTGTGTCTTCTTTCCCATGGTCTCTCCAAAGTAGGAACCACAGACGGCATGGGGTGTGGTACTGTGTACCTGTCAGCCCAGCAGGGTGTAGCAAGACCCTTAGTCTAGGCACAGCTCCAGAGACAATCATCTCAGTATCAGCCACTGCCAGGAATCCTGGGGACACACACAGGTGTTGAGCTTGTGGCATATCATCACTGTAACCTCCATGGAGTCTTCAATCTGGCACAGTTACAATAAGCATGACTGTCAGGAAAGATCTATTCCTTCCTCAAGCCCGCGGAATCACAAAGGTCTGCCTGGCCTCAGTCCTGATACTGTGCCTTGGCTTTTCAGGGCTGTGACTCAAAGCATTGCTATATCCTGTGCCACTTGATCGTCTCAGGACACGTTACTACTGGTTCTTGGGCTCAGCAAGATCAACTCTACAAGAATCATGCCAGTTTGAAAGAAGGCTTCCAGCTATCTCTGAGAAGTGGCAAGCACAGTGGAACTGTCTTTCCCCAAAATGTTGCAGATCAATTACAGCAAACAGAATTGTGACCATCAAGGAAAATTGTTACTTTGGGCTTCTTTTTGAGAAAATGAACTTTATATGAAAAATTAATAATATAGAATAATATAATATAGAATTTTATATCTGTAAAGATGTGTTTGAGCCAATAGTCTTTTGGCAGAGTTTATTCTCATTCTTACCTTAAGTAGATCTTTTTTCAATTTTCAAACATTTTTAAGTTAGAGAAAAAGTCTTTCAAATTGTTTTTGTTCTACTGTATTACACATATGTAACTATGTATTTACCAGCACTTACTAACTCTGAACCAAATTTCATCTCTATTGAATGACTTGAGTCATCTTTGAGTCTTTTCTCAATTTACTAATGAAGTAAGCAAGTTTTGCCAGTTCATGCATTTCCAGTAACCCAACTTTTAAGCAATGGTAGGCTTCCGACATGACTGTGATGCCTTGGGGCTGCTGCTGCCTCTTGCCAAGCTGCTGGCTATGGCTTGGTTCAAAATGGCAGGCATCTAGGTCTTTTGATGCGTGAGAAACAATGTACTGAAATAAAATGAAACTGTTGACTATGGAGTGGTGCCATGCTGAGTTGAGTTTAGCTTGCACCAGACAGCCCTGCAAATGACTAATGCATGTGGTTTAGTCAGGAGAATCTCAATAATTTAATTTTTACCTTTCTTCTCAGATATGAATGAAGTGTTATAAATGTTGTGAGATTTGCATTAGCAAGACAGTAAATGCAGTTTCTGTGTTTGGTTGGCTGGGTGGCCCTGGGCAAATCTCAGAACTTTTTGAAATTCATATATACTTCATATGTCTGATGTATGTGATTCCTGGATAGGATGTTATCTTTCATATACCCCACATTTATACAAAATAATAGCAATTTGGCTCTAAATCCTATTGTCATTTTTATTGCTGTTTGTAATTAGCCAATAATTCAAAAGTTTTTTTTGGAGGGGTTTCTCACATAAGAGAAACCAAGCTATGTGTCTGGTTTACTTCACTTACCATTATAGTTTTAAGGTGTATTTATTTTCTTTCAGATAACTAGCTTATCCTTTATGGTAGAGTAGTATTCCACTGTGCATAAATACTACAAGACCTAAGAAAAAAATGAAAAACATAGAAAACTATTTAGTAGCAAACTAAAAAAATTTTCTAAAGTTAGCATGATAGAGTAAGTGTAAAGCTATTGTCAAGAAGTTGTGAAATAACATAAATAGTGGAATTCGCCCACTACCCTCTTGGTAAATGCCTTCCTCCAGTGTGAGCCAAGAGGAGAACCAGAGAGCCACCCCCGAGATCCAGCCAGAGCCATGGTGAAACCCAGGAGGCAGCACGAAGAAGGAATTTGCCTGCCACCCTCTTGGTAAGTGCCTGCCTCCAGCGTGAGCCCAAAGGAGACCCAGTAGTGTCTCTTGTGAGCCTACCGGGTCGTAGGCTTGGAATCATACATCCCAACCCCTGACCTCACCCCTTTAGCAACTGGGGATAGAGGTCTGAGCATCTCTTGGTAGGATGACTGTATGCAATATAACAAATATGGGGCATCTCCTCTATCTTCTCTTTGAAAGCAAGTGTTGTTTTCAGTTTTGTTTCTTTATGATTAATTGCTTTACTCTACTCAATAGTCTCTTTCAATTGATTTTATAATGTTCTGTCTTTGGTTTGATTTTGCTATACCTAATTGACTAGACAACTATTGTGAAGATAATGAGATATACTATGGTACCTATTACTGTTATCCCGGTAACCTGCTCTGAAGTTCTGTACCAAATTCACTGCACTGTCTCAATTGTCTTTGTTCTGTCTTGTTCTGTTGTAGTTCTACTACCTTTAAAATAAAAATAAAATAAAATAAAATAAAATAGTGAAGGGAAATTTGCTGTATTAGATATTATAAACTCTTATAACTACAGTAAAAATAATATGAATATTGATAATGAAAAAATGATCTAATCAATGATACAGAACAGAAAGCATAGAAACTCATTCAAATATTCTTTAAAATAAGAACTTAGTATATGAGGATTCTGACATTCCTATCTGGTTGGCAAAAAAAAGAGAATTACTTCATAAGCAGTGTTAAAATAATGGAAATAGAATGTTCACTGGAAGAAAAAAAAGCTTAGAACAAATATGAAGAGAAATTTCCTCTGGATAAATAAAGGAGAGAGGAGGAAGAAAGGAAGGATATTATGAATAACTTTGGGGCAGGTTATAAGGTCTTTGTGTATAAGGCAGTAAAACCCAAAAACCATTTAAAAATTGATAGATTTGACTGTATAAAATCCTTTTATTTTTTCCACCAGTAACAATTACAGTTTTTTTTAAATCTAAGTTTACCTCAATTATGTAAGTACATGTACTTAGCTTCATAAGAATGAAGCCAGACACATAAAACAATATTTGAGAAGCTGGTTTTATCAAAATGTCTGACAAGAGTGTTTCTTTTTAAACAATGTTGATGACAAATACCTCAATATATTTAGTGGTGATTTACTTATTTTTCAAATTCACAAGTAAAATTGTGTAGAATATTGATGTTTTAAACTATATATACATTGTAGAAAGTATACATAAAAGTAATTAATCTATACAGCAACTTCAGTAGTTATTTTTGTGATGATGCACTCAATATCTACTCAGCAAATTTTAAGGACCTTTAGTCCTAATATTGTTACTTTTTTTCCAAAAAGAAAAAAATGAACAATTTTAAAACATGTCAATCAGGGGACAACAACAGTACATACATTGCTCAATGTCATCTCCAAATTACTCACCCAGAGCCCATCTGCTTTCAATTGTCTGAACAATACCAGCACAAATCTTTCTCTTCAGTGAACTCAGAGAAATCAGTAGTATAACTATCTTAACTATTATACACACACACACACACACACATTTTCTTTCACTTCATAGTAATGAGAAAATATGATGTTCACACATGTCTTATTTTTTCACTCTTGAGTATGGTCTCAAGTTGTACCCATTTCCCTATAAATGCTTCCTCTTAGCCTTCTTCATGGCTGAGTAGTATACCATTGTATAAAAATACCACATCATTTTTATCTATTCCTTAGTCAATGGGCATTTAGATTGTTTCCAAGATTTGGCTGTTACAAATTGTGCTATTGTAAACATGGATGCACATATATCACTGTGGTATGATGTTCTTAATTCTTTTGGGAAGATATGCAGAAGGGGACTAGCTAAGTCAAATGGACCTCTAGTCCTAATATTTTGAAGAATCTTCACATTGATTTCCACAGTGGTTGTATCAGTCTACATTCCCACCAACAATAGAGAAGGGTTTCTTTTTTCTTACAGCCCCTCCAGCATTTGTTATTGCTTAATTTCTTGATAATAGCCATTCTTTCCTGGGTGAGGTGGAATTTCAGTGTTGTTTTAATTTGCATCTCTCAAATGACCAAAAATGAACATTTTTTCACATATATATTGGCTGTTTGTATTCTTCATCTGAGAAGTGTACATTCATTTCAGATGCCCATTTTTGGATTGGGTCTTTAAATTTGGGAGGATGTTTTTGAGTTCTTTATATGTTCTTGATAGTAATCCTTTGTCTGAGGAACAGCCAGCAAACATTTTCTCCCATGTTGTGGGACATCTTCACTCTGTCGGTGGTTTCTCCTGCTGTACAAAAGCCTTTTAATAAGATGAGATCCCAGTTGTTGATTCCTTGTGACAGTTCCTGTGTAACTGGGATTTTGTTCATAAAGCCTTTGCCTACACTAATGTCTTCAAGAGTTTTACCTACTACCTACTCTGTCTTCCAGAAGATTTGATGTTTCTATTTTAATAGTAAGATCTTTGATCCATTCTGATTTTAGCTAAGTACATGATGAAAGCTATGGGTTCAGTTTTAATCTTTGCATATGTAGAGCCAGTTTTTCCATCACCATTTATTAAAGAGGATATCTTTCTTCTAGTGAATGTGTTTGGCATCTTTGTCAAAGATAAGGTGGCTCAGTGTGTCTGCAGTTTTTTCTGCATCTTGTAATCTGTTCCATTGTTCTTTGGGTCATTTTTTTTTTTTGTGCCAGTACCACAGTTTTTTTTTTTTTAAAAAAATCACAGTAGCTTTATAGTATAATTTCAAGTCAGAGATTGTGATGCTCCCTGTCTTGTCTTTGTTACCCAGGATTGCCTTTGCTATTGTAGGTCTCTTCTGGTTCCAGATGAATTTTAGGATTTTTTTCTCTAATTCATTGAGATATGCTATTGGGATTTTGATTGGTATTGCAATGAATATGTTTATATAGTTTAATAGTTTTAGAAGTGTCACCCTTTATGTTACATTGGTTCTTCCTACCCAAGAGCAAGGGATATCTCTCCATTATCTAATATCCTTTCCCAGTCTCCTTTTTCAGAGTACTGTAGTTTTCAATGTAGAGTTCTTTTACATCCTTTGTTAGATTGACTGCTAGGCATTTCATTTTTTGTATGCTATTATAAAAGGCATTGTTTTCCTGATTTTTTTCTCAGTGAGTTTGTTATTCATGTACAGAAAGGCTACTGATTTTTGAGTATTGACTTTGTAAGCAGCTACATTACTGAATTTTCTTATTAAATCTAGTAGTCTTTTGGTGGAGTTTTTGAGGTCTTCTAAGTAGAGTATTATGTCATCTGCAAATAATGATAGTTTAACTTCTTCCTTTCCTATCTTTATTCCTTTTATTTCTTTCTCTTGTCCAATTGCTCTAACTAAAGTTTCCAGGACTATGTTGAGTAAGAGTGGAGACAGTGGACATCCTGTCTTGTTCCTGATTTTAGAGTGAAAACTTTCAGTTTTTGTCCATTTAGTATGATGTTGACTGCTGGTTTGTCTTTATCAGATTGAAATAAAGACTATCTATTCAAGTTTTCTGTAGGATTTTTATCATGAATACGTGCTGGGATTTGTCAAAAGCTTTTCTGCCTCTATTGAGATGATCATATGATTTTTCTCTTTGGCTCTATTAATATCATGTATTACATTTATGGATTTATGTATGTTGAACTATCCCTACAACTCTGGGATGAATCTCACTTGATTATGGTGTATAATCTTCTTGACAATTTGCTGCGATCTGTTTGAAAGTATTTTATTAAGGTTTTTTGCATCAATGTTCATTAGGGAATTTGTCTCATAATTCTTTCTTACTTGGGTCCTTCTCTGTTTTTGGTATCAGTGTAATGCTTGCTTCCAGGAATGAATTTGGGAGTATCGCTTCCCTTTCAATTCTACTAAAGAGTTTGAGAAGTAGTGCTGTTAGGGTCTTCTCTAAATTTCTTGTAGAATTCAGCAAAGAATCCATCAGGGCCTGGGCTTTTCTTCAATTTCACTGAAGATATTGGGTTATTTAGGATTTTTATATCTTTTTGATTGAGCTTTGGTAATTCATATGTGAGTAGGAATCTGTCCATTTCTTCTGTATTTTTCATTTTATTAGAATGTTCAAAGTATGTATAGATGATCTAGATTTCTGCAGGGTCTATTGTAATTTCATCCTTTTCATTCTTAATTCATGCATTTGAGTATTTTCTTTCCTTTTTTTTATAAGGTTGGCTATTTTATTTAATCTTTTAAAGAACCAACTCTTCAATTCATTGATTCTTTGTATTGTGTTTTTAGTCTCCAGTATGTTCATTTCTGCGCTGATCTTTATAATTTCCTCCCCTGTATAAGCTTTTGGCTTAGCCTGCTCTTCTTTTTCTAGAAGTTGGAGATTCAACATTAAGTTGTTTATCTGCTCTTGATTTGTTTTCCTGACATAGATGTTAACTGCTATAATTTCCCCTCTTAAGACTATTTTCATTGTGTTCCACAAATCCCAGTATGTTATATTATCATTACCATTCAATTGTAAAAACTGTCTAATTTCTTCTTTAATTTCATCTGTGACTCATTGGATTTTTGGTAGGGAACTATTTAATTTTCATGTGTTTATGACATTCTTGTGGTTCCCTTTGCCATGGATTTCATTGTACTTTAGTATGATAGTATGCAAAGGATAATTTCAACTCTTTTGCATTTACTTAAGCAGGTTCTACAAGTCAGTTTATGGTCTATTTTGGAGAATGTTCTGTGTGCAGCTGAAAAGAATGTGTATTGGGGCTGAAGATTTAGCTCAGAGGCTTAAGCGCCTGCTTGGCAAGTATGAGGTCGTGAGTTTGATCCCCGGTACCAAAAAAAAAAAAAAAAAAAAAAAAAAAAAAGAATGTGTATTTATGTATTTATCTCTACAGTTATCTGAGAGATTATTTATGATTTCTTTTTTAAAAAATTTTTTTAGTGAAACTGGTACAAAACTTCACAGCAGGTTACAGGATAATAGTAATACATACAATAGTATATCCCATTTTCTTCACAATAATTGTTCTTTCAATCAGGTACAGCAAAATGGAAGGATATACCAAACTTATAAAAACAGAATACTGAATAGAGCAATACCATTAATCAGAACAGAGCAAAACAGTGATAAAGATATTTGCCTTCTAGAGATGGTAGAAGGAAATCCCCTATATTTGCTATAATGCATACATTGATCCTCCCAGGAGATACTCAGATCTCTGGCTCCCAGTTGCTAACGGGAGGGGGGGAATGGATGTTTGATTCTTAGCCTGCACACTGGAAGGCTCACAGCTGCTTACCAGAGCAGTGATCTGGCTGCTTGTTTTCCCAGCATCCCAAGTTCCAACATGACGCAGAGCTCAGGAAATGCCGATGGTTCTCACTCTGGGGCAGCTGCGGCTTCCCAGGCCACAGCCACCAGAGTGGTGAGCTGGTTCTATGATTTCATTTTTTTCCAGAGCCTCATTACATTGCTTTGCAATGTAATGTACCACTTGAGAGAGACCTGGTAGGGGGCTTTGAGATTATCCCACCTCATTGACCCCCCTGCATTTTGCCTTTGATGAACTAGATGTCTGCAATTTGCTTAAGTGTCTTCTCACTTTATTTTCTTTTTTTAGTTTAATTCCTGAGGTGATACTTGTAAGTTGCCTATGGTGGGCTGCTTCATTTCTAGTATTTAGGACCCTTAGGTGATGATTACATCTCTGAGGTATTTTCCAAGTGTAGCTGGTTTTTGGATTTTGAGTCTGTTGGAAGATCTTACCTATTCAGTTTGTTGGAAATGAGAAATTGTTGCTTACTTGGCCTAGTCCCTTGTTATTTGGCACTGCACCATTGTATTCTCTGTGACTCTTAGTTAATCTCTGTCATGGAATACCAGGACCAACAGCTGTTTAGAACAATTATGTCAGTTTGGCTATCATGATACCAATAGTATCAAACACAGCCTAGAAAACAACAAACTGAGCTAACCCTTAATTTGCAACTTTTAAGTGTATGAACTAGATTTGTAGATCATATAACAAAATGTAAAAAAAAATTACCAGGTAATTATATGCAATATATAAGTCTGTAATGTGTCAATTTTGTCCTTGAGGGTTAAAATTTAAAATGGATTGAGTAGAAAATAGAGAAGTGGAATAAGAGAGATTAGAAGTTTGGAATACAAAGGAGGATCATGCCAACTTGGGGTAACTGGTGCAGAAGACTGAGAGAAAAGAGATGGAAGAAATAAAAAGAATAACAGAACAAAACAGAACCATACCCACAAGAGGTTAGGAACCACTCTCACACTCATATAAAAATAATGAATGAGAAAGAGAAAATTAAAAAAAAAAGAAAAAGCAAACAGTCCACTTCCAGGATTCTCTCTGGTTTCACTAGTAGACACCTCTGGACTGTGTGTGTCTTGAATTGTGCTGATCTATCCCAGCAAGTCAGCAGTTGCTTTTTGTTTGGATGGTGGATAATCTCAGCAGGCCTGTCCTAAGACCAGATTCATTGGGCTTGCCACAGTCCAAGCAATTTCCTTGGGTCTGTGTCCAGATGGGAGCTGCTAGACAATCCTGGCAGCAGTTCTGGGTTCTGAGCTCAGCTGACCCATCTCTAAAATGGCTTCCAGCTAATTGTTCTCTGCTTGTGGGAGGCTAAGTCCTTTGCACTTAATGCCAGCCAGTGCAACTCACCCGTGTCTGTTGCTCCCCTCCACTGCCACATCTCTGCAGAGTCCTCTGGAGTCACCAGCCATCACTGTCACCATCACCATGCTTCCCCAGGTTCAAATACCTTCTCTAGCACAGTGAGTCCCATCTCAGGGCAAAGGTGCCACTGGCTATTACCTTCTTTTTCTTTGAAGTTTTTCTTTTCACTTTCTTGTGGGCTTTGATTCACACTTCAGATTTCCTGGAAAAGATAAAAGGAAGAGCCAGGGTGCTGCTGTTTCACTACCTCATTGATTGCTGCCTTTTGTCTGCCATGAACTGTTTCTCTTTTGAGATGCCCCTCTGCCATGCTACCCTGCCTTGGTGTCAGACAACTATGAACTGAATCCTCTAAAAGCTGTAAACTACAATACACCTTTCCTCCTTCAACTTTGAGTATCAGGTATTTTGTCTCAGAAACAAAAGAAGTAACTAAGACATGTGTGTAGCCTGATCCTATTTTTATAAAAAGAACAAAGTTATATATGTTAAATATAAGATTATAAATATACGTATTCTGTGTGTAAGTGAAGAAACATGGAAAGATTTATACAAGGACACATTTCAAACTGTTAAAATTGTTCAAAACAAAGGAATCATGTTGGATTAGAAGATAAAGAGGTCTTAATTTTTTGTTTTTTATATTGATTAAATGACCTTACCCAAGGCCCTCATTATGGTTATGTACTGAATTGTGTTCTCCAATAATTCATATCTTGGAGTCCTGAACTGTGGTTTCTCAGAATATGATATTATTTAGAAACATTTACTATTGACTATTGACTATTTATTCAGTTATGATGAGATCATACTGGAGTAGATGTCCTAATGACAGGCGTCCTTAGAAGAAGGGAAGGCATGGTGTGGTGGACACGCCTGGAATCTCAGCACTCAGGAGGCTGGGGCAAGGGGATTGCTGTGAGTTTGAGGCCAGCCTGGGATACACAATGAGTTGAAGGCCACCCTAAGATACATAGTGAGACCCTGTCTCAGAAAAACAGAAAAGAAAACAAAAAGCAGAAGGAATCCTCACACAGAGACAGACACAGATAGAGGGAGACTGATATGAACAGACACATTCAAAGATACCAGCTATAAGCCACAACCTGGAACAGCTTCCCTCTCAGCCCACAGAGAGAATCAGCCCTGCCAGCACTTGGTTTGGGGTTTTTAGCCTCTTATATTGTCAGATAACAAATTACTAATTTTACACCATCCAATTATGTCAGCCATAGAAAATTAATAGAATTATTGTTATATTACTGAGATATTCTTTATTTTATGAAAAAGTAAAACAAAATATCATATAATAATAGAATAACAATAGTTATTAAACTGTGTATTATAATTTTAAAAGTAGACACTCAGAATACAAGACATATTCTTGCAAGAGGGTAAGGAATAAAAAGAATCACAATTTATAAGTTTATTCATTTAAGAAACAATTATTAGCTATCTACAATGAACTAGGTATTCTATATTAATTTACCAAATATTACAAAAATGCTAGCAGATAAGAATTAGTACGTGCTGCTTACAGATGAGAAAACTGAATTTCACAGAGCAGTAACTTTTCCGATGTCACCCAGTGAATAGTGGTGGTGGCGGGAGTAGGAGTGGGTCCAGGTCTGGCTGATTCTAGGCCCTGTGATGGAGCTGCTTTTCTGTGCAACTCCCCTGCTGAATGCTCCAGCTTGTCACTGTCCATTTCAAATCTTTAAAGATCATTCAGTGAAAAGTGAACTCCCTCCTCTCCCTAAGTATATAATGTCAACATGAAGCACAGAATAAAAATGCCAAAGGAGATTGCTCATAATACCTGATACCAAAGTGGACCAGTTTAATGGAATATTCTTTTATTGTACTGTATCCAAGGGAAAGACAGTGAACAATGGTGATAGCCTTTTCTTGGCTGCTCTCAACATTTCATGTTCATTTTTATCTTGCCAGTTTTCTGAGCTAGACAGCTAAAAAATAGACTGAAGTAGATATTTTAGAAGCATATCACTTAATCATAGATAGATGGTTTGGCTCAAAGATGCATTTCAGTTTTATCAAGAATAAATCAAATGAAAATAACCATGTGTGATACAGATGTTATACTTTACAAATCTATTAGTAAAGTGAGGTTTCTTCGTTGTCTTTGTTGTTGTAAACACTTGGGAAGGGTGCTTTGGTAACTATCTGTTAAGCCTAGAGATGATAATTATGTATGGCTAATTACTTTTTTTTTACCATTTATGAATTAACTCTTATTCATTCTTAACATCCAGCTCATTTTCTGTCACACTATCAGATCAATCTCTTGCACTTTCTTTTTTGCACCAGTAACATATTTTTGCATTGAGAATGTGTAATGCATTCTTAACATGCATTATTTATATATCAGAATCTCCTGTTAAACTGTTAACTTGTGAGGGATTAAAACTACTCTTTACCCTCTATTCATCAGCATCTTGACAGCTGCCACACAGTAAGCATAGAGATATTAGAGGCAGAGGGTGGATTAGGAATGGGATGGCAGAGAAACACCTTCACTGTATGGGCCTGAGATTGCCCCATTGTTCGTCTCTCCCAGATGCACTATACCTCCAGCTGACATAGCTTATTCTCTTTCCCAAATGCATTCTCTTCCCATCTTTCTATCTCTTCTCTCCCAGGGAAAATACAGCTATTAGTATTAGTAGCAGTACCAATATTGCTGTTAGTGCTAACAATAGCAAATGCACAGTGGTTACTGTGTCAGGTCTTGTTCCAAGTGTTTTACTTACACTAATTTAATCCTTAAATCTCTTAGATAGATATTATTAGTCCCACTTAATAGGTAATAAGACAGGCATGAAAAGATTAACTTGCCTACTTGCCTAAGGTTACATAGTTCATATATGGTGAAGATAAAATTTGAGTCAGGCAATCTGAGTATAGTGTCTGTTCTTAACCACTGAGTCTTCTTAACCAAGAAAAATTACATTTAAAACTGATGAGGGTGATCTGCCTGTGTATTTTATTAATTCTTCCTTTCCCTGCATGAAATTATAGACAATTAATGTTCAATTGTTTTACATCAACACACATAATTTTATCATTTTATTGTCAGAGCTTTAATACAGGGTCAAGACTTTTTCTTGGTGAATGAGTTTACTTATGAACATTTCTTTTTGTTCATTTTACCCACTTTCTTTTTGCATTGTTCTGCAATTTCCAGCTTTGTTTCATTAAAGAGGAACAGAAACTGAAATGCACTTGGTAGAGTAATCTGAGTGCAAAGTCCATCTAGTTGTTTACAATTCCCTTTCAGTTATTATTAATTTACTTACACTTAATGAAAACACAATTTGGTCTATTCATAGTGACTATTACAAGGAGTATTTCCAAAGTATTAGACCAACAATTCTCTTCCTTTTCACAGTGAAACAGAATTGGTTTAGATAATATTGAATTACATTGAGTAATTACAATGATAGGTACAATAGGCATAAGTATTGGTGAATTAATGCTCTTCTCTTGCTATGCACACATGTACTTAGATGACACAGGAAGTTTGGAGCATGCCAGAAGACAGGGCTCTACAACTAGCACTTGTCATCCTTGCTTATTGGAGGTAACCTGGTGTTAAGTGGAGTTGTTAAAGCCAGTGCTGGGTGTCTTGCATTCTTGAGAAACCACTCTGCTATCCTCTGCATTGCCAGAGGTCACCATGTTCTAAGACTCCACAGTGTTTTTCATATTTATATTGTATAATCAGAATAAGATGTCTTTCTTTCCCTTTTCCCATAGGCAACTGTACTATATAGAATTGTACAACATGTTTTCACCTTACAGCTATAAGGTCTATTTCATTATTCCAACTACAGAGTCCTGTATTTAAATTTTAGGGAACAGAGTTTTCCTGGGAAATCACATATTACCATTAATTCTTGTTGCCTATTTATAATAGTCCAAGTCTTTAGGGAAAACCATGAAACATCATATTTTGATTTAGCCTTTGATGCATATGTCTTGTATAGTTACTCAATGTTTATATCAACTAATTGAACATTGCCACATCTAAAAAATTCAATATCCAAAAGCTTAAAAGATTGTATAAAAGTTATTAGGGAAACATATGTTTTAAAATTTAAAAAAAAAGGAAAATGCTTTGAAGCCATTAGTATATACATACTACAAATTTAATGAAGAATCTTTTTGGTAGAGAAAAGGAATCAGACCAGAGGGTGGTCACTATTTTAGCTAAACTGCTGACCCAGTAGAGTGTTAGTTATAAAGTATTATTAATAACACCTTTAACACAATCAGTCCTACATTTTTTCTCCACTGCTGTTACAAGGTAGCTATATAATTTTGGTCTCAATCATGATAATAACTTTATATTTTTTAATAATAAGTTCCTTTATGTGCTTTATTATTGGTCTAATCTATAAATGATAGGGTCTTTCTCCAGAACACAAAATTGCATACCCAGAAATTAAGGAGGAGAGGTTTATTTTGGCTCACATTTCAGACATTCCAGTCTTTTATGATCAGCAGCATGGTAGAAGGCCTGGCAGAGGGAAAACTGCACATGTCATGGTGGCCAGAAAATCGAGAGGGGAGAGAGGAGCCTGGGAGGGAGATAAGCCCTTCCAGGTAACACCATCAGTGACTCGGCTTTTCCAAGCCGGCCACACCTCCTGATACCACATTTAGCTACAGGCCATGATTCAGTTACTCTTTTTTTTTTTTAATTTTTATTTAAAGAGAAAAAAAAGCATGTAAAGGGTAGAGATAATAAAGAATTTCAGAAAAAAGATAAACAATAAGAAATCACTAGTTGATAAATTACATATTGTCCTCTTAGAAATAGTTGTTCAAGTTACAAAATTAAAGCATACAAAGTAGATCGTCAAACAGTGAGAGTGTAAATGGCTACGCATACATGAGTCTCTACATGTATTTCTAACCTTTCTGTATTAGAGGGAAAAAAATTTAGTAAGACAAAACAAAACAAATTCCTATAAAAACATGAAACCAAATAGTCGTATAAAACCACAGTACAAGGTGATCTACAATGATTGCTGTATTGTTTCTTATTATCTTCAATAGAATTGCCTATATCATCAGGCATAAATGAATATAGCAGTATAACTGAATATAGCAGTACATAACAATATTAGTAAAAAATAAACCATTGTAGACAATACAAAACTTCAAAGGCAGGTAATAATCAAACCAGAGTGGATATTCTAGTGAATCTTGTCATCTTAACTGCAGTTGCCTATACTCTCAGACTTGATACTATCAATCATAACAGCTTTGAATAAAATCTATCAATACAAAACAGTGATCTAACAAACCAGATTCGATTACACTCAGTCATGGTAAAACAGTGTAGATTTTACAGAGCTTTAGATTGACTTAATAGGAAATTAAGGATGATTACCACACTATATCCTGTTATTTTCGGGATTACTGTTTGTACCCTCAAATCTAGTACAGGTAGAATGACTGGAACAGAATATAATACATCTAAGCAGAGTAGTGTGAGTAATGAGGGTTTAAATCCTGGTGCACTATTAACAATATAGTGTATCAAGGCCATCTATGTTAGAGATTCTAGTTATCCTTCTCTGCCTCATTTCTGC
>PVLA01011926.1:0-48664 GCA_004027455.1 Hydrochoerus hydrochaeris | reverse complement strand
GAAGAGTCCTTGACCTAAGACAGGCGCTGTCCTCACAGGGCCTGCCATACTCTTATAAAGTGATAAGGGAGGAGATGTAGGGAGCAGCATGATAGCTTCATGGCTGCCACTCCATCTCTCCCTCCTGTGGGCATCCAGTGCGTCGGCCTACATTTCCCAGGATCCTTTCGCCCCACCCAAGAAATGACAGTGACCCATCGGTAACTTCCTGCCCCCGCTTCTTTATAAGCCAGGGACACTTCCTCAATAAACGAGGTTTGATTGGAAAACTTCAACTTGCCTCCGTCTCTCTCTCTTCACCCTGCCCCCGCCCCATTTTCCTTCCTCTAGGGGAAAACCCACGCATTGGTCCGCAGGCCGGATCACAACACAGTAAAAAGACAACCCACAAAGTGGGAAAACATTTTAGCCAGTTATCCCTCAGACAAAGGACCAATATCTAGAACATATAAAGAGTTTTTAAAAAATCAGACATCCCCAATTCCAAAAATAGGCATCCAAGATGGATATGTACTTCTCAGGTGAAGAAATACAATGGCAAATAAATATATGGAAAAACTTTCAATATCATTGGTCATTTGAGAGATGCAAATTAAAACAATGCTGAGATAATTCCATCTCACTCCAGAAAGAATGATTATCATCAAGAAATCAACTAATAACACATGGTGGAGGGGCTGTGGGGGAAAAAGGAACTGTTGGTGGGAGTGTATACTGTGGAAATCAGTGTGGAGATTCTGCAAAATACTAGGATTAGAGGTCTTATTCAACTCAGCTGGTCCATTTCTGGGTATCTTCCCAGAAGAATTAAAAACATCATACCACAATGATATATGCGCATCCATGTTTATAGTAGCACAATTTGTAAAAGCTAAATCTTGGAAATGCCCATTCACCGAGGAATGCATAAAAAACGTGTTCTTTTTATGCAATGGATTACTGTTCAGCCATAAGGAAGGATAAACTTGAGACATTTATAGCTAAATGGATGCAACTTGATACCATACTCATAAGTGAAATAAATCAGACTCATATGTGTAAATATTGTATTATCTCCCTAGTATGATAAACTGTAAGAGTAAATAAGGTTCAAAATGTACAGTAGATATTGTAAAAATGGGAAGAAATTGTTCAAAAAGAAAGAACTAGGGTGGGGAAAGAGGAAAGGAAGAGAAAAGGAAATATACAAGATAGTTATACTACTACTTTCTTAGTTCATTGGAAAGAAAGGTTTGTGCTAATATCATTTAGAGAAATTTTTATGCCTATATCTTATACTCTGAAGATAACTATATGCAGTGTATTAACTATTGTTATTCTCCTATTATTTTTTTGAAATTTGGTTTTACTTTTTTTTTCATGAAAAAAGAAATCTTTGAAGAAACAATGGCAATGAATTGTACAAAACTAATGCCAGGCAACAAATCATAGATCCAGCAAGCTGGATAAATACAAAAACAATCTATACCTGGGAAGATGATAGTCATGAAAACCAACAACAGAAAAAATCTTGAAAGAATCCACAGAAAGAAACCAAATTTAACTTTTGAAGAATAAGACTAAAAACTACAACAGATTTCTTGTTGGAAACCATCAACCAATAAGAGAGTGAATGAAATTTTTTAGCTGTCACTCTACTTTTATTTACTTTTAAAAATTATATCATTATTTGATTTTTGTGGTATTGGAGTGGAATGAAATATTTTAGATGTCAAAAGAAAAAACCCAACAGTCTAGAATTCCAGATCCAGTAAATTATCCTTCAGGAGAAATAAAGACTTTCTCAAACCCAAATGCACTGAGTGGTGCTGGGAATGTAGCTCAGGGAGCAGAGTGCTTGTTTAGCATATTCAAAACCTTTAGTTACATCCCCAGCAGCACACACACAAGACCCCCCACAAAATACACTGCAGGAACTCATTGCCTACCTATCTGCCATGGAAGAAATATTAAAAGAACTTTCTCAGAAGAAAAATAATACTTATAAGAAACTCGGAGCTACATAAAGAAAGAAAGGCTGTCAAAGAAGAAATAAAGTTCAAATATTTTAATATTTTCTGTATTACTAATTCCAACTTAATTTTATAACTTTTTTTCACCCAGAAAAGCCTGCAGAGTCCCCTCTCCACAACACTGGAATTGAACCCAGGGCTTTCACACTGAACTATGTTCCCAGTTCCCTCACCTCCTTTTTTTTTGTTTTTGGTGCTGGGGATCGAACTCACGATCTTGCACTTACACTGCTGAGCTAAACCCGCGGCCCCTCACCTCCTTTTTAAAGCAGGAGTTTGCAGGCACTAAGTTGCCCAGGCTGAGCTGAAATTGCAAAACTCTTGGCTCAGCCTCCCAGAATGCTGAGATTACAGGTGTGCATCACCAGGTCCAGCCTGCCCAGGCTCTTGGTGGGAAGAAATATTTGAAGAAAATGACTTTGGTGTGTGCGTTTTGCCTCCCTCTACATTGCAGCAAAGATAAGAGAAATAAAGTAGTTGATTTCTCCATTTAGGTGAGAAGCAAAAATCACTGAATAATTGGTCGAAAAAGCCAACGAGGAAACGATGAATAACATAAGTTCTGAGCAAAGACTAGAAAGAAAATGAAAATATGGTGAAGATCCGACAGTGTTGGGGTGGACCAGGAATGTTTCCAGAAATATGTTTGAATAAGAGACATTGAAGCCGATACATGAAAGACCAGAGAAGAGTTCTATGGTTCCAAGGCATCTTTGGCAGGGGCCCGGATGTCAAGGCCACAGAACTCCTGATTTTTGTTCATTCCACCACTAGATGGCATCTTTGGGCTAGGGTCAAAGAATTTTTTGCCTCATTCAAGGAAATGCGCTTTCCTCTATGTAGATTTCCCCTCTCTTTTTCATTTAGATACTGATCTGATTAATTTTCCACAATTGATTTAAATAGTTTTAATAATTAGGACTTGTGCATCTACAACCCTCCCCAAATGGCATGACCTTGACAATATCCTTCCTGTATCTATGTAGTCCCCCAATTCATTGTCCTGTCTTCCCTCAATTAGGGTAAACATCATCCTTTATCCTAAATTCACCAATTTTGAGTTTCCTTTGTATGTAATTTTATTTCTACTATACAAAATTCTAAGTAGTTCATATTCTTTGTATTAGAAACATTTCATTTCATAAAAATGTGTTATGCTTTAATCTTTTGGGATGTTTTTCCTCTTAATATTCACTCATATTGTTGAAAATTGTTCTAGTTCATTTGTTTTGGCTTCTGTTGATGGGAATTAATTTTTGCATCCAGCTTTCCCTGTTGTGAACTGGATGTCATATTCATTTTAGATTTCTTGTACAAGTGTTTTTCTTGGATATATTCCTAACAGTAGACTCGCTGGACTGTGGGGTATGTGAGTATTCACTGTAAGACAGAATGCCAAACTATTTTCTAAAGTGGTTGCATTGATTTTTATTCAACAGGGAAAAAGTATAGTGTGTGTACATATATTCTCCAACTCTTGCTCTTATCAGACTTACAATTTTGGAAATAGTTTGGGATAAAATATACTCTCATCATGTTTTGATTTGTACATCCTCCACTACTAATGCCTATGAACATCATACATTTACTGTCTTTATCTTTCCTTCTTCTCTGAAGTCATCTAACTGATCTACTTTTCTAATGTAACCATATTACTGTTATGACAGTAGACAACATTAACAATAATCTTTGGCACTCTATTAGAAGTGTATTCATATCAAATATACTTCCACTGGCCCCATATGTTCTTTCATTTATTTATTCCATGAACACTTATCCAGACAAAGTATACAGCAGTAGAAGGAGAATCTGGGATAGAGAATTCATCCCTCTAAGAAGGCAAAAATGATTTCAGACCCATAAAATCTGTCCTGCCATTTATCTGGATGTGAGAAAAGATGCAGATAAAGATAGATGTGAAATTAACATGAAACATTTCCCCCAAGGACCTACTGTAGCTGGAATGCCCTAAAGAACTCCTATTTTAAGTGGCTACTGCTTCAAGTTGGGGTTATTTATGGTAGCACATTAATCACTGAGATAGTTCTTTATAATCATAGACAATTAGAAACTTTGCTGTTTGAAATGGTATCAGTACAAATGAAACGCCTGATTCTTAGAGGAGATTCTAAGTCACTTTGACATAGAAAAGCAAGTCTTGGTTTCCAGCCCAGGCACACAGCTCCAGATATGGGGGTGTCTGGACACTGGATCCTACAGCTATCTTAATTGTTTCCAAGGTAACAGCACTCTGGGTTCACTTGGAGGTCCCCCAAACACTGCTTCATTTACGTTTCATCTCAACTCCATTATTCTTCAGAATCCATTAAGAATTCTATCTTTTCCTTTATTTAGTGAGCTGCCCTGTGGTTTCTCTGATGTGTGGTCTCCTCATTGACTGAGGAATCCTTCAGACTACAAATTAGTTTCAGATGGTCATAAACTGACTGGAGTAGGACACCTCTTACATTCCAGATTGTTAAAATGAGACCCCCAGCAAGTTCACGTTTTAGCTGACACTAGGTCCCTTCAAAATACTTTTGTCATCTGAGGATTCAGAGGGGCCTTCTGTAGAGCACAGAGCCTTCTTCTCTATCAAGAAGATTTCGGGCTTGAGAGGGTGGGGACATTTGAACTTGGTTTTGAAGAATGAATAGGCATGATCAGATGAAAGGCAGCACAACAACCTTCCTTTTCTGCCGTGGTGACTTCTCCCAAAAGGGTAGGGCATCTCCAGAATTCCGCATTGGAGGTGAAAGTGGCAGCAAACCGGTTGAAAGTTAAAATCAGAATCTTCCACTAAAGCTATATTTGTAACATAAAGGCACTGTCACTAAGTAGATTTTTCTTTATGAGAAAATAAACATAACAAGTTTCCTAAAGATGTTTTTATTAATAGTGTATCAGACTAAGGACATGTCAATTGTTTTTACTGGTACATACTTTCCATTTAGCTGGGGAAGATGGAGTGTAAAATAAGGTAGATTACAGGAGCATTCAAATCCCACAGCTAAACCCCATGTTCCGACAGGGGTAGAGAATTTGACACTGACTTCCCTTTTCCACTCGTGGTGTGTCCTAGGAAGGGTGACTTCTCCCCCTACTTTTCCTTCATGGTTTGTTCCAGCCTAATCCCCCCTTCCGCTTTTCATCCAGTAGTATGAACCAGGAGACAGCAGTAGGCGCTCTTCTGACTTTCTAAGTGGCCAGCAGCTTCTCGGAATGGTTCTCGGAATACTCAGTTTCGTAGAATATAAATTTAGAGAAACTTCTCCTCCAGTAAGCTTGTTGACAGACCGGTCTTCACTTCTGCCCCCAGTCGCCACTGTGACAGGTCTGCACCCCTGCCTCTGTGCGTTTAGAGGCGTCCTCCTTCTCAGTACGGAATGAACACTTGTTCAACATGGCGTATCCCATTGAAAAACGCGACCTAGGCGCAGCCATGTTCCTCGCCTAACAACACTTCTGTGGGCATCGAATGCCCCAAATCATCAACTCCAAAACAATGCCTGGTTGCTTGCTGAGTGGCAGCGAAGGTGATTTGCGCGTGCGCAGGACACCCTTGCCAAACCGAGGTGAAGCTCCCATACCCAAGGAGGGGCGGTACTAGGGTGGTGACCGGAAGCGGCTGAGGTTCTCAGCAGCGGTTTGATAGTTGTCAAGCCGATTGAAATCGCTGCTGGAAGGATGTGAAGGTGATGGGCGACCAGGGAGGGTGAGTGCTGGGGAGTCTGTGTAGTCAGCAATGGAATCGTTTGTATAACTCGAGTTGGATGATTCACCCATTATTTTGCAGCTTTTTCTCTTTGCTGATATCCAGGTTAAGGTTTTAAAGTTCACTTTAAGACCCGCTGGCTTGGTACGTTATGTTTTAAGTGCTCTTTGGGCGTTAGTAATTTGTCTTTTACCAAGAAGTTATTTAAGAAGTGCATTTCCAATTCCCCAAAGTTTATCTTTTTAACGGATTTCTAAGCTTAGTTTTCTGGGTCAGAAAAATGTCTACGTGAAGCTTCATTTTGAAATATGAGGAGACTTAAGGCCTAGTCTGTGGTGAATTTTTAACAGTGTTATCTATGTAACACGAAAATAATATTTAAATTATTTAGATGTCAGTTATGTCATACAAAATTCGTCATTTTGTGTGTTCTATTACTGAGAAAGGAGAGATGATGATTTGTTCATTTATCCTTGTTGCTGTCAATAATATGAGTTAATTTTTTATAGTGTGAGATTCAGGTTGAGGCACATTTATTCGCTTATAAATGGTCCGGTTATTCAAGCACCACTTGTTGGAAAGATTATCCTACATCTATTGACTTGTTTTGCAGCTTTTACTATAATTGTGTGAGAGCTCTTTCTGGGTTGTGTATTCTGCCCCATTGAACTATGCGTCTGTTCCTCTGGCAGGACTTCCACACCATCCTGATTACTGTAGATGTGTAGCAAGTCTTTAAATTGGGTAGTGATTATTTCCACTTTGCTCTTTTTTAAACATTATTTAGCTATTTTTCCTTTGCTTTTCGATATGCATCGCACAATAATCTTGTAAGTACCTACAAAACGTCTTGCTGGGATTTTGATAGGACTAAGGTTTAACCTGTATGTCAACTTGGTAGGAATATACATGTAAAGTATGTGAGGCCTTCTGATCCATTTTTACAGTATATCTATTTATTTAGATCATCTTTGAGTTATTTAAGTGCACATTATAATTTTCAGCATGCAAGTTGTATAGATGTTTTGTTAAGTTTATACCTAAGTAGTTGTATATGGCATTGTCTTCTAAATTTTAATTTCCACATATTTGCTGCTTGTATGGGAGTAAAGTTTTGTGTTGATCTTGTCCTGTAATTTTACTGAACTCAATTTTAGTTTTACATCTTTTTTGGTAGATTCTTTTTTTTAAAATAAGTAGTCATGTCATATAAACAGGAACAGTTTTATTTCTTTCTATCTTTTTTCGTGCTTTATTATGAGACCTATAATTTCCAGGTTGAGTTATCATTGTCCAAAATGCTTGGAATCAGAACTGTTTTCAGATTTTGGATTTATTTAAATTTTGGAATGTTTATATATGCAAAATGAGATATTTTGGGGATTGGACCCAAATCTGAAGATGAAATTTTTCTATTTTCTATATACTTTTTTGAAACTTTTTTTTCAGCACTAGTGTTTGACCAGGGTCTTGCGTTGCCTTGTCTTGGACATGCTAAGCAAGTGTTATACTCCTTTTTATATTTTATATGGAGACAGGGTCTCTCTGAGTTTCCCAGGATGGCTTCAAACTTGTTATACTTCTTTCTGAGCCTCCTTAGTAGCTAGAATTACAGGCATATGCCTAAATGCCAGCTCATATGCATCTTATTCACATAACCTAATTGTAATTTCAAATACTATTTTCATTGATTTTTCTGTATTTTTTGTTTTCAATTTCATTGATTTCTGCTCTTTATTACTTGTTTGTTTTAGGTTTACTTTGCTGTTATTTTCCTAGTTTTTTGAAGTTGGAGCTTAGATTATTGATTTAAGAACTTTCTTCCTTTCTGATGTTAACATTTAGTGCTATGAATTTTCCTGTCAGTGCTGCTCTATCTGAATTCTACAAATTTTAGTATATTGTATTTTCAATTTAATTTATTGTTTAATTTTCTTCAACACTTCTTTGATCCAATGATTATATTAATCAATTGAAATATATTGATATATTGAAATATATTAATTTTCAAGTGTTTGGTGATTTTGTTTTTGCAGTATTGATTTCTAGTTTGGTGTAATTACAATCAGAGAAAATATAACATACAATCAATTTTGGGGTGTAACACTGTTTTAGGATATTCTCCAATATGGTCTGTCTTGGAGAATGTTCAGTGGGTGCTTGCAAAGAATGTGCATTCCACTAGTGTTTTGCTGGAGTAGGCTGGGTATTTTTGAAAGTTTCTGTGTTCAATAAGATCACCTTTTTCCTGGTGACTTGGTTAAGAAGGGTAGCTTTTCTTGAAGCTTTTATTTTTGTAAGTGCCTATTGGTTCTTAATTGTAAGCTTCTCCAATATGTTTTGTTGATCTATGGAGAGAAAAAAGAAAACCCAAGGAATTCATCACTGTGTTGTTCTCCAGATCCTGAGGTCTTTAAGCTATCTGCCTTTGCTTTCTACCTTTCAAAATTTTCCTATTTGTGTTGTGTAGTATTTTTTCTTGTGTCTTCTACATTCACTGGTGTCTTCTGTTTTCCTTTTTTCTGGTATCAACTTCATTTATTACATTGCTTGGGAAACATTTGTTTCACATCAGTATTAAAATATGTTGCCATATGTTATGCATAGTGTACCATAATAACTGCTTTAAACACTTCCTTAACTGGAAAGGATTTCACATGTCTAATTTCAGTCCTTTATTCCTTTATCTGATTTGCTAAGGGGTTATCTATGACATCAGTCATTTTGAAGGACTAGCTTTTTGTTTCTTTAAACACTATATTGTTATGTTTATTCCATTTGTTTAATGTTTTTATTAATTACTACTTCCTAGGTTTGTTGTTAATTTTCCCCTATTGATTATGTTTTAGGGTAAACACATAATTAATTTTTATATTTATTTTTAATTAAAATAAAGCCATTTGAAGCCATAAATTTCGGGGTAAATGTAACTTTGTGTTCCATAGATCCTCCACTTTGATACTATATTTTTGTCTCTGTGAATGTGCCTATTCTGGACATTTCACATAAATGAAATCATAAAATATTAGGTCTTTTGTGACTGATTTCTTTCACTTAGGTTAATAGTTTCAAGGTTCATCCATTTTGTAGAAGGTATTAGGATTTGTTCTTTTTTTTTTGAGGCAGAGTCTCATTATATAACTCAGGCTGGTCTGGACTCACTGTGTAGCCCAGGCTGGCCTCAAACTCATGGCAATCCCCCTGCCTCAGCCTCCTGAGTGCTGGGATTACAGGTGTGTGCCACCATATCCAGCTGGGCTTCTTTTATGTTGCAAAGTAATATTCCGTTATATGAATATACAATTTTTTTTCCCATCCAGTTGGTGGACATTTAGATTGTTTCTACTTTTTGGTTGCTATAAGTAATGCTGCTGTGCATATTTGTGTACAGATTTTGGAGTGGACATTTTTTTCATTTCTTTTGGGTTGATACTATAATTAGGAATGGAACTGCTAGGTAATATAACATATGGTTACTGTTTAGAGTACCTGCCAAACCTTTTCAGAGTAGCCATACCATTTTATAGCCTCACTACCAATGTCTGAAAGCACAAATTCACATCTCACCAACACTCTTTTTTAGCCATTCTAATGCATGGGAAGTGATATCCTAACAAATCAGAAATTTTGGTTTTGATTTGCTTTCTCTAATGATTAATGATGTTAAATGTCTTATGCTATGAACAGAGACTATGTATATATCCTGTCAATTCCCTGTTTAAAATATTTATTACAGCTGGATGAGTGGCACTTTCCTGTAATCCCAGCTATTTGGGAGGCTGACACCAAGGGATTACAAGTACAAGTTTAGCCTGGGCACCTCTACAGAATCTGTCTCAAAATAAGAAAGACAGTATGTAGCTCAGTGGTAGAACAACACTGGATTCAACCCCCAGTACTGCAAAAAAGACTGGCTGTTATCAAGAAATCAACCAATAACAAACGCTGGAGGGGCTGTGGGGAAAAAAATGAACCCTTCTCCACTGTTTGTGGGAGTGTAGATTGGTGCAGCAACTGTGGAAATCAGTGTGGAGATTCCTCAAAAAATTAAAACTAGAGGTTGTATTTGACCCAGCTATTCCTCTTACTGATATCTTCCCAAAAGAGTTAAAAGCATCATACTACAGTGATATGTGCACACCCATGTTTATAGCAATACAGTTTATAATAGCTAAATCTTGGAAACAGTCCATATGCCCATCATTGGATTAATGGATAAGGAAAATGTGGTTTTTATGTATAATGGAGTAGTACTTTGCCATAAAAAGGCTAAACTTAAATTATTTATTGCTAAATGGATAGACCTTGAGATCATACTCTCAACTGAATTAAATCAGACACACGTGTAAATATTGCATTTTCTCACTGGCATGAGAAACTGAAAGTGTAAATAAGAACCAAATTGTATAAGAGATATGGTGAAATGGGAAAAATGCTCAAAATGAAATAGGAACTAGGAGGAGGGGGAAGGAAGGAAGGGAAAAGAAAAAATAAGAAAAGCAGGATAAAATGGAAAAAAATGTTTGTAAATAAGGAATGGAAGAGGAGTTGAAGGGAGGGGAGGGGATTGGGAGGAAAAAAAATTCAAATCAAAGTGTATAGTATACAGCTACAAATTCCCTATGCAGAATGTGGTCATTGTATAAACCTAAATTGTACCAATAAACTTAATTATTAATTTTTTAAAAACCCCCAAAAATATAAATTAAAAAAAGATTCATGTACATAATGGAGCATAGTCTGCCTTTGACATAATATCCTCTTTATGCTTTTAAATTTTAACTTGTTCATGCCTTATATATTATTTTATTCCTTATTTTACATTCTCATTTCTTTTTATCCCATTTCTTAAATCTATTGTCATAGCTGTTTATCTGCACTTTAAGTAGCTATTTCCCCTTTCTGAGAAGATCTAAATCTGTAGTGCCTCTATTAATCAGTATAAAATTGTACTTCAACTTGGACACAGAGACACTCTTTCCTCCTTAGTTCACTCAACAGGAGGAAGAGTATTACCTGTGGATATTTTTTGAGATAATTAAAAAGTTTTAGTCTCAAGCTACTAATATTTTCTTTATGGCATGTCTTTTCTATTTAAAGAAACTTAAGTGTTTTTTTAATCAAAAATTCAGCCATATTTTGAATATCTGTTAAGCAGAACAACATTTATTTAGTGCCTACTTTGTAACTTTAAAACCAGGTAAGTTGGGTTTGACTGACCACTATTAAACCCCTGTTTGTGTATGCACAAAGTTAAATAATAATAATTATAACAAGATATATGTGACAGGATTTTTGTGCAAATTATATAAAGTACCTGCCTCTGCACATTGTACATTTCCTTTTACAGGTTGTATATCCCTTATCTAAAATGCTTTAGACTAGACATGTTTTAGATTTTGCATTTCTTTTGCAATTTGCAATATATAGATAGATAGATAGATAGATAGATAGATAGATAGATAGAGTAAGTGAGAGAGATCCTAGGATGGAATTCAAACCTATATACAATATTCATATGTATTTCATATATACCTTACATGTACAGCCTGAAGGTAATTTTATATAATATTTTAGTAGACCTGTTTCCTCACCATATCTTCTGTGTTTTATTTTTTTAAATTATTAACACATTAATTGTACAAATCACTGGGATTCGCTGTGACATTTCCATACATGCATGTATCGTACACTGACCAGGTCTATCCCCCCAATAGTCCCTCCTTTACTTTCAGGTCAGCATTTTTTATTTTCTAATTTTTTTAGTTTCAACATATGAGAGAAAACATGAAGTACTTACCTTTTTGTGTGTAGCTTATTTTGCTTAAAATGATGCCCTTTAGTTCTATCCATTTTCCTGCAAATGACAGGATTTAATTGTTTATGACTGAAAACTATTTCATTATACAGGTACCATACTTTATCGGTTCATCTGTTGACAGGCACCTAGGCTGATTCTATATCTTGGCTGTTATGAATATTGCCACAAGTAACATGGATATGCAAATATCTCTTTTGTATACTGACTTAATTTCTTGCAGATACATATATAGGAGTGGGTTAGCTGGACCATATATTAGTTCTATTTTTAGTGTTTTGAGAAATATCCATACTGTTATCTCTAGTGGCTATACTAATTTACATTCCCACCAACAGTGTGTAAAGGTGCCTTTTTCTGCACATTCTGTCTGGTAGTTGTTTTTAGTTTCGCACCTGCATTTTGTCTGCTGTTTATCACATGATGTCAGATGTGCAAATTTCCATTTGTGGCATCTTGTCAGTGCTCAAAATGTTGTAGTCTAGATTTCAGGTTTTTGGATTTGGAATGCTCAACCTGTGTAACAGTACTTACTGATGTGTGTTAAATGTTTATAATGTGGCAGTCTCATGTTGAGTCCCTTACAAACAGCATCTCATTTAATTTCCACAGCCATTTGAGATGAAGTTTCAATTCATTTTAAAAATAAAACTGAAAAACTTCACAGCTAAAAGATGAGACTGCTAGAATTTAAATCTTTATTAATTAATTTTAGTCCAAACCTCATGCTTATAGTACATGTTGATTAATAAGTGTTATAGGTGTTTCTAAGACTCTACTCTTTAGTATCCAGTGCAGTGAACTGTATTTTGCTGCTACCAGAAAAAATATTTGTGTAGTGATGACAATGCTGTATGATTCTGACCATGAGAATACTGTCTTTCCAGATTTCTTAGAGTGTCTGCAGAATCCTTGGGCTGCACCCCTTAGTGAAAGCTGCAGGATCTTCCTAGTGAAAGCTACAGGATCTTCCTTCTGACCCCAGCAGCTCCAGTTGAGTCCACAGACCCCATCAGATCGGGGGAACCTGGGAAGAACAAGTCAGCAGGAGAGCACTAGATCTGAGGTCAAGTGTGAACATGGCGACCAGTGGGGACTCTGTCCAGCCAGAGGGACGTGGCAACACCTGTGAGGTGAGGAGGAAGTGATCTCTTGGCTCAGGAATTCATCCAGAAATTCAGAGCCTGAAAAAGGAAGGATACTACTGTGTCTTGTTTTCGTTCACAGTATTTTTTGCAGGATCATTTCCCTCCACTTTTTTTTTTGCAATGCTGGAGTTAGAGCCTAGAACTTTCTGCATGTGAGCTACTTCCTCAGTCTCTCCACATTTTTATTGGTCATTTATTTACCTTTTGTGAATTTTCATGTTCATTGCTGATTAATTTATTGCAGTTCATGGATTTATTTTTTTTAATATTAAGGTTAATAACATTTACCATTCTTATATATTTTTGTTAATTTTTTTATACCAGGGACCAAACTCACAACCTTGTGCTTGCCAAGCAGGCAATTGTGCCGCAGAGTTATATATGCTCCTATATTTTGTTAAGTTTTTACCATGGTATAATTCGCAATTAACTTGTAGTTTTAGTTACAAGTGGTAAATGTGGTTCTCTAATAGTTCTCTAGAGCCTTGTGTGAAAAATGGCCATTTTCTATTCCCCCAGATTCTGGCTTTCCAGAGGCAAACAGTTTTAATCTTTTCAATAACATTTTTAACATTTAGGGCATCTTCTGTTAACTTCGTATCATCTTCTATTAACTTCCTATTATGAAACATTAAGATTTTACTTTTCTATACACCCTCGGCTCACATTACTCATTTTCTGTAACCCCTCCCTCCCGCCTAGTGTATTTCATTGTTTTGGTAAGGTCTACAATCATTGTTTATTATTGTGATAATTTATAGTTGAATCATATAGTATATATCTTGTGATTACCATTTCTGTACAACAACTTTTTCCTGACGTTAACAATTCTCTAGTTTAGACATTTGTTGGTTTTACTTTGTACATATCAGTAATTCAACTCTAGAGCTGAACGTGTAGCTCAGTGATAGAATATTTGCCTAGCATGTGCAAGGCCCTGGCTTTGATCTATAGCATAACAAATAAATCAATAGTTAAAATAAAAATAAATAATTCAATTTAGAATTCTTCCAATTCAATTAAATCTCCACTGCATATATTGAAATGTGTAGGCAATAATCATAGTGATAATAATACTTTTCTATTTACTTATTGACAAGTCATAATTATATAAATTGTGCATTGAGTATTTCATGTATATTTGTGTGTGTATGTAAAATGTGGCATGACTAAATCAAGCAAATTAACATCTCCATCACCATACTTGCCTATCATTTTTTCCTATGAAATCTTTGAAATTATTCTCACTTTGAAATACATAATACATTCTTATTGACCATAGTTACCCTGCTGTGCAATTCACAGTGATAGTAATTACAAGTACTTGTCAGGGTTTACCATATGTCCAGTACTATTGTATGTACTCTATATGTGTTATTGCCTTATGAAGTATTTTTATCCTAAATTTTATGTTTACTTTTTTATTTAAAGAGAAAAAAACATGAAAAGGGTAGAAATAATACAGAATTAAAAAAAAAGATAAACAGTAAGAAATTACTAGTTGATAAAATACATATTGTCCTCTTAGAAATAGTTGTTCAAGTTACAAAGTTAAAGCATACAAAGTAGATTTTCAAATAGAGTGTAAACAGCTATGCATGCATGAGTCTCTACATGTATTTCTATCCTTTTTGTATTAGAGGGAAAAACAAAACATAGCAAGACAAAACAAAACAAATTCCTATAAAAACATGAAAACAAAAAGTCATATGAAACCACAGTACAAGGTGATCTACAATGGTTACTGTGTTGTCTTTTATTATCTTCAATAGAATTGTCTTTATCATCAGGCATAATTGAATATAGCAGTATAATTGAATATAGCTGTACATAAAAATATTAGTAAAAATAAAACATTGTAGACAGTGTAAAACTTCAAAGGCAGGTAATAATCAAACCAGAGTGAATAGTCTAGTGAATCTTGTCATCTTCAGTGTAGTTGCCTATACTCTCAGACTTGATGCTATCAATCATAACAGCTTTGAATAAAATCTATCAATACAAAACAGAAATCTAACAAACCAGATTCTATTAAGATCAGTCATGGTAAAACAGTGTAAGTTACACAGAGCTTCAGATTAAGTTAATAGGAAATTAAGGATGATTACCATACTATATCCTGCTATTTTTGGGATAACTGTCTGTGCCCTCAAATCTAGTACAAGTAGACAAACTGGATCAGAATATAATCCATCTAAGCAGAGTGATGTGAGTAATGTGGTTTTTTTTTTATTTAAAGAGGGGGGGAACAGAAAAAAGGGTAGAAACAATACAGAATTTCAAAAAAATAAACAGTAAGAAATCACTATTTGATACATTACATATTGTCTTCTTGGATATAGTTGTTCAAGTTACAAAATTAAAGCATACAAATTGGACATTCAAACAGTGAGGCTGTAAACAGTTCTGTTCACTGATCAAACAAAAACTTTGTAACATGGTTATCAATCCTACCCACTTAAGTATTCATACACTTATCTCTTTTAGAGCACTTTCTTTTCCTCCTCTTGTTTTTTTTTAAATTTTTATTTAAAGAAAAAATTTTGAAACAGAGGGTAGAAACAATACCAAATCTCAAAAACAAAACAAAACAAAAAACAAAAATAGTAACAAGTAAGAAATCACTAGTTGATAATTACATACTTTTGTCTTAGATGCAGTTGTTCAAGTTACAAAAGTAAAGTCCAAAAAGTGGACATACAAACAGTGAGATGGCAGTCAGTTTTTCTCATCCAACCAACTAAAACTTTAGCAACATGGTTATTAATACCATACACTCAAACATACATTCAGTTATATCCTTTAGAATAATCTCTTTTCCTTTTTTTTACAATAACTATAATCCATTCTCGTAAACTACTTAGAAGTTCTACATATGTATAAATCTCTACACATATACCTAGCCTTTCTGTATTAGAGGGAGAAAAAAATCAAAACAAGTCAGCAATACAAATTCCTAGAGAAACACAAAATGAAAACAATGTACTATAACACAACACTAGGTGATCTACGGTAGTCACTATGATGTCTCTTGTTATTTTCAATAAAATTGTCTATATCATCAAATATAATATAAACTTAGCATTGCATTACACTATTAATAAAAGCTAAACATTGGAGACATTATAGGACTTCAAAGGCAGTTAGCAATCAAACCAGAATGGGTATACTATTGAACCCTGTTATCTTCAGAGTAGTTGCCCCTACTCTCAGACTCAACACTCTCAAGTATACCAGATTCAAATAAAATCAGTCAAGATAAAACAGTGATATAACCAATCTTCTCTGTCTTATCTCTGCTATGCTAATTTTCTGTCATTGTTGTTTGTTTACTTTTCTCCTTCATTCCACTGTCTGCCCTTTTCTTTGAGGCCTTTCTGCCATTGTTCCTGGAACCCTGGTGATTTTCTTCTCTCTCTCTAGAATAGCCTTCTGTATTCTTTTCAGGGTTGGGTTGGTGGTCACAAACTCCCCCAGTTCATCTTTGTCATGGAAATATCTTGTCTCTCCATTAATTTTGAGAGACAGTTTTGCAGGATACATCATTCTGGGTTTGAGGTTATTTTCTTTCCGGGCTTGGAATATTTCACTCCAAGCTCTTCTTGATTTGATGGTTTGCATTGAGAAGTCCACTGTGATTTTGATGAGTTTTCCTTTATAGGTAATCTGTTTCTTTTCTCTGACCACTTTTAATATTCTGTTCTTGTGATGGATTTCTGGGATCCTGATTATTATATGTCTGGGTGTAGATCTGTTTTGGTTGTAGCTGGCTGGAGTTCTGTATACCTCCTTTATCTGAACTTCACTTCCGTTACCTATGTTTGGGAAGTTTTCCTTAATTATTTCTGTGAATAGACTTTTTATTTCATTTGTATTTATGGCTGCATCTTCATTCACATATTTTATTCTTAGGTTATAAATCCTCTTGTCATCTTCTAGCCTTTGTATTGTTGCTTCCTGGTTCCTTGTTATTTTTAAGAGATCCTTCCTTTCACAATCATACTTTGCACATCTGTCTTCAAGTTTTGAAAGTTTGTCTTTAGTTTCTGTTAAAAGATTTTGCCAGGTTTCAGTGGAGTTTTTAATTTCCTGATATTCTCTTTGGATCTGTTTCATATAGTCTAGGTTTTGATTATATTCTTCATCAAAGGCTTCTCTCCTTTCTCTGGGTTCCTCTATTCTTTCATTTGTGTCTACTTGAGGATTACCCAGGACTTCTTTTATTAATCTTCTTATATCTTGCTTCACCTGAGTTAGAATTTCAGATTTAAATTCGTCGATGAGGTCATGGAGGTATTTCTTTATTTCCTGTGAGGCTGTCTCTGACATTAGAGGTTTGCTGCTCTCAACCTCCTCTGCATTTACCTCTGTTGGACTCACTTTCCCTGGTTGTGCAGTTGGGGACCTTTTGCTCTTTCTCTGTCTTGTCGTGTTTCCGGCCCCCTTCAGACAGGTGGGTGGTGGAGGTCTCTGGGCCTTTCGTGTAATGTGGGTTTTAAATTCTGGTACACTATTAGCAATATCCTCTGCCTTCTTTTTTAGATTATTCCTCCCCTTTCACTCCCACAGGATGCTGTGCATTTTGGGTCCCACCAACTCCCTCAGTTTTTAGATTGGGGGGAAACCTGCTTTTTACCTAAGTGGTTCTGAAACTTCTCACTTCTAAACTTGATCTCAAGTTGTATTCCTTTACCTAAAAAAGCCTCAAGGTTTTCATTTGTTATGGCTGAGTAGTTATGTATTGCACATAAGTGTCCTGTCTTTCCAACCTATCTGCAGGTGGTGGTTGAGTTGCTCCTATTTCTCTCTGGCTCCCTATCACATAGAGCATTGTTTCTCATATTTGATTTAGAGTTCGTAAACCCTCTGTGAGGTTGATTATAGTTCCTATACAGAGCATCTTAATGGACCCTACCTCCTGATCTACTCTGCCTGTCTTTTTTTTTTATTAGTGTATCAAGGCCTTCTATGTTAGAGATTATAGCGAACCTTCTCTGCCTCATTTCTGCTATGCAATTTTTCTGCCTTTGTTTGTCTACTTTTCTCCTTCATTCTATTGCCTGCCCTGCTCATTGAGGCCTTTTACCAATTCCCCCAGTTCCTCTTTGTCATGGAAGCATCTTGTTTCTGCATTAATTTCTAGTGACAGTTTTGCGGGGTACATCAATCTGGGTTGGAGGTTATTTTCTTTTAAGGCTTGGAATACTTCACTCCAAGCTCTTCTTGATCTGGTGGTCTGTGTCGAGAAGTCTGCAGTGATCTTGATGGGCTTACTTTGATAGGTAATCTGTTTCTTTTCTCTGACAGCTTTTAATATTCTGTTTTTATATTGAATTTCTGGTATCTTGATTATTATATGTCTGGGTGTAGCTCTGTTTTGGTTGTAGGTAGCTGGAGTTCTGTATGCCTCACATAACCGAATATCATTTTCTTTTCCCATGCTTGGGAAGTTTTCCTTAATTATTTCCATGAATAGCCTTTGTAATTTGCCTGTTTGTATTCCTGCTTCTTCACGTTTTTTATTCTTAAATTGTAGATTCTCTTGTCATCAGCCTTTGTATTGTTACTGCCTGTTTGCTTGTTATTTTTAAGAGATCTTTCCTTTCATGATCACACGTTGCAAACTTGTCTTCAAGTTTTGATAGTGTATCCTTAGTTTCTTTTAAGGAGTTTTGCCAGCTTTCAATGGAGTTTTTAATTTCCTGGTAATCTCTTTGAATCTGCTTCAGGTAGCCTATATTTTCTTTATATTCTTTATCGAATGTTTCTCCCCTTTTTTGGGTTCTTCCCTTTTTCCATCTGTGTCTTCTTGAGATGTGCTTATCATTTCTTTTATTATTCTACTTATATCTTGCTTTACCTTATTTAATATTTCAGAGCTCGTCTACAAGTTCCCGAAGATATCTCTTAATGTACATTGAAGTTGTGTGTGATGTTGCATGTTTGTTATCCTCTGTCTCTTTTATTTTCCCTCTCCTGGATCACTGTTATCAGGGTTTTGGGCTGGGACCTTTTTCTTGCTTCTCTCTCTTGTGATGTTTTTGGTTTCTTCCATACAGGTGTATAGTGGAGGTCTCAGCCCCTTTCCATGTTAGTTATGGTTCTTCTGAATCATGCTGGCAAGGGATTTCTGCCTTCTCCTGTTTGCTTTTGTCACTGAGGTGTAAGCAGGGGCTGTGTATGCTGACCTTTCCACTCCAGGCCAGTCAAACTTCAGGGGCCCTCATCAGGTTAGTGTGTGCTAGGTGTAGGGAATTGGTTTGGAAATGCTTATTGGGTCCCAGTCAGGGGCGTGACCCAGGCCAAGCAAATCCCACGAATCCTCTCTGGAGAGGGAGCAACCAACTGAAGTCACTGTCACTCCCAGTTCAGGCTCCTCCTGTCTGATTCTAACACGTCGCCCACTTGGTTGCACCCTTCCTGTGTGTGTGGGGTCTTATTCGCAGCACTGACTGTGGATTAATGAAGGTCCCTTCGCGGGCTCCATTCTAAGTTGGGCTCACCAACCCCCGACTTGCGGTTGTGGCTCCTGTGAGTCGTGGCGGGAACAATTTCAGGTGGCTCTGCGGGACATGGTGGGCCATGGCCGGCGTGAGTTTGGGTGGCTCAGCATGTCGCAGCAAAAGCACCTTGTCCGCTAATTTTAGCTGTTCCAATTTTAGCCCTGAGATTGTGTGTTTGATGAGCATTTTTCATTTTAATTTCTTCCTGTGTCAAGAGGATCCATCTCCCTCTGTCTGGATCTCTCCAGGATGTTTTATTCTGGGATATGAGTTGTTTCTCCCTGTGAGGCTCTGTATTTTTTTGTTCACTAATCGACCATCTTTTGCTCCACCTATGTTTACTTTTAATTAATATTTATTGGTACATTTTTACATACATAATGATCACATTCATCATAGGGAATTTTTACCTATTCATAATATATCTTAATTCTTTTTCTTCCCATTCTCTTCCCTTCCCTTTAATCTTCTTCCCTTCTCTGTTTTCAAAACTTTTTTCCATTGTTTTCTTTTCTTTCTCTTTTTTTTCTTTGAGAGAGTATTTTGCTATGCAGTTCATTCTGGCCTTGAACTCACTTTGTATCCCAGGCTGGCCTTGACCTTACAGTGATCCTTCTGCCTCAGTCTTTGAGTTTTTGGATTAAAGGCCTGTACCACCAAACCCAGCTCTATTGTTTTCCTTCAATTCTTTTTTAAAATCTCTACTCCCTATCATCCCTTCCTCCTTCCCCTTCCTTGTTCCCCTTCCCATTTGAACATGTTCTTCTGCTTCCCAATGTCTATTCTTCATTTTTTTTCCATATTTACCCTTAGGTTTCTTACACAAGAGAAACAATGCAATATTTATTTATTTATATTTTGCTTTTTGAGACAGGGTCTTGCTATGCAGTTCAGGCTGGCCTTGAGCTCACTTTGTAGCCCAGGCTGGTCTCGAACTCGCAATGATACTCCTGCCTCAGCCTCCTGAATGCTGGGATTACAGGTGTGAGCCACCACACCCGGCTCAATGCAATATTTAAATGTGCATCTGATTTACTTAAAATTATGTTCTTACGGTAAATCCATTCACCTCAAAAGTCTTGTTTATCTTTTTCTATTTGTATTTTTGAGACAGTCTTGCTAGGTAGTCCAGGCTGGCAATAAACTCATTCTGTAGCCCAGGATGGCATTGAACTTGTGGTGATCCTCCTGCCTTAGTCTCCCGAGTCCTGGGATTACAGGTGGATGCCACTAGACACAGCAAATTTATCCTTCTTTAAGGCAGAGTAGTACTCCATTATATATAAAAACCACATTTCCCTTATTCATTAATCCATTGCTGGGCATATGGGCTGTTTCCAAGATTTAGCTATTATAAATTATGCTGCTATAAACATGGGTGTGCATGTATGCATGGGTGTGGTATGATGCTTTTAACTCTTTTGGGAAGATACCAGTAAGAGGAATAGTTAGGTCAAATGCAACCTCTACTTTTAGTTTTTTGAGAAATCTCCACACTGATTTCCACAGTTGTTGCACCAGTCTAGACAAACAGTGGAGAAGGGTTCCTTTTTGCACCCACAGCCCCTCCAGCATTTGTTATTGGTTGATTTCTTGATGATAGTCTTTCTGTGGTGAGTTGGAATCTCAGTGTTTTAATTTGCATCTCTTGAGTGACCAATGATGTTAAACATTTTTTTCATATATTTATTTGCTGTTTGGACTTCTTCATCTGAGAAGTATCTATTCATTTCACACGCCCATATTTGGGTTGGGTCTTTACATTGTTTTTGTGAGTGCTTTATATATTCTATTCATTAGTCCTTTGTCTGTGGAGTAGCTGGTAAAATTTTTTTCCAACTCTGTGGGTTGTCTCTCCACTCTGTTTGTGGCTTATTTTACTGTGCAAATGCTGTTTATTTATTTTTTTCAAAAGCTTTTTAATTTGATGTGATCCCAGTTCTTAAATCTTTGTAATATTTCCTGTGAGTACAGGGTTTTGTTCATAAAGCCTTTGCTTTCACCTATGGCTTTAAGAGTTTTAGCTATTCTGTCTTCTGGCAGATTTAGTGTTTCTGTTTTAATATTTAGATATTTGATCCATTTTGATTTTGGTTTAGTACATGGTGAAAGATATGGGTCTAGTTTTAGTCTTTGGCATGTGGAAAACCAGTTTTCCCAGCATCATTTATTAAAGTGACTATCTTTTTTCCAGTGAAGGTGTTAGGCCCCTTCATCATGCTTGGGTTGTTTCTGCATGTTCTCTTCTGTGCCATTGATCCATGGGTCTCTTTTTTTCCCAGTACCATGCTGTTTTCCTCATGGTAGCTTTATAGTATAAGTTCAAATCAGAGATTGTGATCCCCCTGCCTTGCCTTCATTCCCCAGAATTGCTTTTGCTATTCTAGATCTCTTTTGGTTCTGTATGAATTTTAGATGTTTTGATACAAATTGTAAACCGTGATGCTGCTATAAGCATTCTTACTCATGTCTCCTCACACATACGTGTGCACTCTCTTTTAAAATATATCTGTATGGATGGACTTAATGGGTCATAAGCTAAATCTATTTTTTTTAATTTTTTATTATGGAGTACATATACCAGGCCATCGCACAAAACAGATGTGTACACCTGAGTGACTCACCATTATATAGCTCTAGAAGGAGCATAGTCAGCTTTCCAGAATCCTCTCAAAAATAACTGTTACTCTGACTTTATGATAATTACTTCCATTAGAAAGAAAATCAGTGTCCACAAGGAGAGAGATAATATTAAAAATATAGGGACTTGCCAAGTGTGGTGGCACATGCTTGTCCTCCCACCACTTGGTAGGCTAAGGCAGCAGGATTGCATTGAATTGAAGGTCAGCCTGGGCTACAGAATGAGTTCAAGGCCAGCCTTGTATCAAGTGAGACCCTGTCTCAAAAAAACCCCCCAAAAAACAAAAGAAAAACAAGTAACAGAGGACTTACATGCAAAATATATAAAGAGCAACAAAACAGTAAGAATTATCAGACTTCCTGGTAGCTACATGCCTTGTTGAACAGATGTTTAACAAGTAAAAGTATCCTAATGGCTAAGAAACATCTAAGACAGTGCTCAGTCCTATCAGTCACCAAGGAAATGCAAGTTTATTTATTTATTTATTTATTTATTTTTTAAATACTTTTTCTTTTTTTTTTTTTGGTACCAGGGATTGAACTCATGACCTTGCGCTTGCCAGGCAGGCCTTTAAGCCACTGAGCTAAAATCCCCAGCTGGAAATGCAAGTTTAAACCACAGTGTGGTATCATTAGACACTCTCCACTACCAAAATGGTTAATATCAAGAAGAGTAACAAACATTACTTGACCATAGCAAAGTTGAGAAAGCAGCATAAGCTCTCATATACTGTTGATGGGAGTATAAATTGGAACAATCTGTAAAACATTTAGCCTTACTCATCCAAGTGTATGTGTAACATATGAGGATGCAGTTCTTCCTAGGAAAAGATCCAACAGAACTCCTTAGCTGAGGTACCAGAGCACATGTATGTATGTTACTCTGTAGCATGACTTGTTTGGTTTTTTGTTTGTTTGTTTTGAGACAGGGTCTTACTATTTAGTTCAGGCAGGTCTTGAACTCCCAGCGATCCTCTTGCCTCAGTCTTCTGAGTGCTGGGATTACAGGCATGTGCCACCATGTCCAACTGTAGCATTACTTGTAACAGCCAGTAACTGGAAGTGATAAAAATGTATAAAAATAATAAAATGGATAAACCAATTGAACATAATATTGGGGTAAAAGAAATCAGGCATGAAAAATGTGTCGTGTTTATTATTTCCATTTATATAAAGTTTTAACACAGGAAAAATAAAACCATATTATACAGAGGTTCATATGTCAGTGGTAAAACTGATTGCAAAGCAAGAAAGTGCTCACCATCCCTGGAAGGACAGCTGTTTCCTTGTTGAGTGGCGAGGTGGGGAAGGAAGCTCATAGAAGGCTTCTGAGCAAGGATCTGGAAAGGTTCTGTTTCCAGATGAGGTAATAAGTAGGTAGATACTTGCCTTGAAGAGTGTTTTGTTTTGTTTTTTGATACAAGGTCAAGGCTGACCTTGAACTTACAGTGATCCTTTTGCCTCAGACTCCTCAGTACTGGGATTACAGGTGTGTGTCTCCATGCCCAGCATACCTTGAATAGTTAAACTGAATATTTATGTTTTGAGTATTTTTCTGCATGGATGTTCTAGTTCATGACAAGTCTTTTAAAAAGAGAAAAAAATTTTGACCCCACTAGCCCATATGCACTTTCCAAAAACTGCTAGCTTGTCTGAAGAAACCCACATGTGTGTACAAACACACACATACATATACATACCTGTGTCCATTTTTATACCAAACTTTTAGCATAAAAAACTTCTAGACTGAGAGCATAGCTCAGTGATAGAGTACTTGCTTGGCATATGCAAGGCTCTAGATTTAATCTTCAACAGCAAAAAGTAAAATAAAATGTAACTTTCAACTTTTTTATTAATAATAAATCTTGGTGCTAATTCAGGGTTAGTGTATTGAGTGATTAATTCCTTTTAAAAGCTGAATCATATTGCATTATACAGCTATATCAAAATGTACCAACTACCCTCAATGAATGTAATCTTTATTTTTTTTTTGGAGACCAGGTCTCATTATGTAGTACAGGCTGACTTTGAACTCACTAAATAGCCCAGTCTGGCCTCAAACTCACAGCAATCCTCCTGCCTCAGAATGTAATCTTTATATGATATGAACATGGACTGATAATATAATAATAATAAAAATGTGAAAAGGAGATCTAGAGATGGAGGAAGGGAAATAAGAAAGGAGTATAAAAACAATCAAGATGTTAAGTACATATACCCATTCCCTAAGACGAATGTAATCGTCATATACTCCAAACATGTACTGATAAAATACATACACATACACGCACACACACGCATAAGCACACATATATTGGGCATGATGTTGCACATCTATAATCCCAACACTTGGGAAACTGATACAGGTTGATTGCTGGGAATTCGAGGCCACCATACCCAGGCTATGTTGTGAATTCCAAGCCAGCCTGAATTACACAATAAGACCTTGTCTTAGAAAAAGATGATATATCAGTTTGGCCACCACACCTGTAATCCCAGCATTTGGGAGGCTGAGGCAGGAGGATCGAGTGCGAGTTCAAGGCCATCCTGAACTTCATAGTGAAACCCTGTCTCAAAAAGACAAAAATAAATAAATAAGGTGATATATTAAAATGCATGTATACTAATCTGTCCTCCACTAGTGAACATTTAATGTATTTCCAGTCATTTGCAATTGTACACAATGTCACAATGAATATGATTGTACATATTTCAGTTCACACAAGGGAGAGTATTTCAAAAGAAATTTTTGCAAGTGAGTTCCCAGGACAAATTATATATACATTTTTAATTTTTTATTAGTACGTGTTTGCAGTATATGCAGTTTACAGTCATCTTGGGGGGTGGATATAATACAACTGGTTTCTTTTAATCCCCATCTCCTCCTTCTCCATCTCTTCTCTAATTCTTCTTTCCCCATTCATTCTTGTTGGTATTATTAATCTTAGCTCATGTTATGGCATGTGATGTTTACATTAATGAGGTTATTAGGTTCTGTACATGGCTTATCTTTATTCTTATCTCCCCCACACACAGCAGTTTTGTCCTTGGTCTCTTGGACCTCTTCCAGTTTACCAGAGATCCAGCTCCTTGTCTCCTATCCATCCTCTGTTGTTCTCTTTGTTTGTACTTTGCCTCACTCAAATGAGACATACTTAATGATATTAAAGCTTGTGTGTCTGATTAGGTTTTTATTTGTGATAAGTATGGTAACTTGCCTGCCTAATGGGTTGTATCAGTTTTATATGTGTGCCTGTTTTCACTGTACCCAGGACAACACAGAGTCTTGTCATACTTGGTTTCTCTTTTTAGCCAATCTGATACATTAGCACATGGTACTTCAGTACAGATTTAATTTAAAGAACTTTTATTTTATTTTTTCTTAACTCTTTTAAATTTTTATTTGCTGATTTTTTGTTACATTGTTGCTACTTATGTATTAAGGGCACTGTTCTTTGTTTTATGTGTGTGCATCCCAAACATCTTTTCTCCTAGCTTCTCATTTGTCTTTTTTTGTTTGTTCAGGGGTTAAACACAAGGCATTCACATGCTATACTGCTAAGCTATATACCCAGTCCCTCATTTATCTTTTAAATGAAATTTTTGGTATTTTTTTCATGCATTTCATCTACTTGAGTTTATCAACCATTTAATTAATTAATTAATTTTGTATTTTTGAGACAGGGTTTTGCTATGGAGTTCAGGCTGGCCTTGAAATCACTTTGTAGCCCAGGCTGGCCTCATGGTGATCCTCCTGCCTCAGATCTTTCTGTCCAGACTCCTGAGTGCTGGGATTATAGGAGTATGCCCTACACTGAACTATTAACCTTTTTAGAAAGGTCACTTAGCTATGTTTGGGGAAAAAACCCACTCTTGCAGTTTTGAGTACTTTTGTGTTTTTATTAATTTTATTGATTGTAATTCTGGGGATTAAACCCAGGGCCTCATGCATGGCTGTCAAGTAGTCTACCACTGAATTACATTTCCAGCCATTTTTATGTCAAGATAAAAAATATCAATGACTGGAAATTTTGACAAGTTGCCATTAATTTCCCAAGGCTAACTTCAAACTTGTGGTTCTCTTGCCTTAGTCTCCTGAGTAGCTTGGATTATAGGCATGCACCGCTAGACCCAGGTAATGGTTTTTTTTTTTTTACTTTTTTACTTTTACTTCTGTGACTATCTCAATTTTGTTGTTGCTTTAGCCTTGATCTACCTTTTTTAATGTTTTAATTTTATTTAAATTTATTTTAACTGACATGTAAGTGTCTGTGGGATACCATGGGATACCATATGATATTTTGATACATATATACATTGTGTAATGTTGAAATAAGGATAAAGCAATCTATCTCCTCAAATATTTATCATTTCTTTATACTGAAAATATTCCATATTCTTTTCTCTAGCTTTTTGAAATGCTGGTACATTATCTCTACCTATAGGCACCCTACTATCTACTATACTTGGCACTGATTTATTACTCCTAACTAACTAGTTTAGTACCTACTGATCACCTTCTCTTTAGTTACCATATTAATTATCATCAGAGAAGGGGGTTCTAGGAGTATTTTTTGTTCTAATATTATATCTTTGACCCAAGTTCTTGACACAAAGCTCCTAAGCATTTGCAGTTTCCTGGGTGATAGGGATGGCTTTTGTTCTAATGAGGTGACTCTGAATGGACTGTTACTTAGCTTCCGGTTGGGGACTGGTTACCAGCAAATGAAATTGTGATAAGAAGCTTGGAATTTTCTATCCTTTTGGGAGACAAGAAGAGCTGGAAATTGAGTAAATAGTCATGTTTACTCAATTAGATAAGCCTCCATAGAAATCCCTGAAAGACAGGGCTCAGAGAGCTTCTGAACTGGTGCACAGGTTGAGGTTATGCCCCTTCCCACATACCTTGTTCTATAGATGTCTTCATTTGGCTGCTCACCTGTATCCTTTGTAACACTCTTTATAATAAACCAGTAAATATAAATGTTTCCCTGAGTTCTATGAGCTCTCCTGACCAATTATTAAACCTGGTGAGAGAGCTGTTGAAATTCCCAATTTATAGTCAATTTGTCAGAAGTGTGGGAGCCTTGGACATGTGATTGGGAAGACAGCTTTGGGGGACTGAGCCTTAATATGTGAAGTTATATACTAATTTTATGTTCGTGGTCAGAATTAAATTGCAGGACAGCTGTTTCAATCCACAGAATATTGCTTCATGTGGAAAACCCACACATTTGGTGTCAAAAATGTTCTGTGTGAGTGGAATTAAAAACATTTATTTCTTTTTTAGACAGTTACTTCCTATGCTTACAAGACATATACTTACAAGACATGCAGAAATGTGGAAGAACTGTGAATTGTCTCCCAGTAATATCCATGCCTTGCTTCTCTAGTGTCTTGACTTCTGTACATTTTCTCACGAGAACACTAATTCTGATGAATCTGACAGAAGCTATGATCAAATCTGTTCCATGTGTCTCATGTAGTAGACACATGGAACATGTGGGCTGGAAGAATAGCTCAGCAGCACAGTGTTTGCCTGACAAGCACGAGGTTGTGAGTTCAATTCCCAGTACAAAAAAAAAAAGAACATGAAAAACAAGAGTCATGTAGTACTTACTGAAGCTGTTACCACCAGTACACTTAGTAGCAGAATAAGGACAATGCCTAGTACATGTTTTCTTCAACCGTGGCTCTCAGGGTCCTGTACCCATTGAACAATCCCTATGACCCATAGAGCCAGGTATTCTTTTCTTTATGTTTCTATATTGATACTAATCCAGTTACATCAGAATGTATTCTTAGATTTACAGATTTTGCTTTGGTCCCAAAGGGCAATCTGTAACAACCTTGGATAGTAAGTTGAGGCCAACTGAAAAAATTCCAAAGTGTCAAGGTAGTATCACTGATCACCTTAAATGAAGTCAAGGATAAATTTCCTACCACCTTATCGAAATTGAGTGATTCCAATCCTAGGCATCCTACTGTCTACTATACTTCACACTGATTTATTATCTCCCTGAGTCAGCACCATTCATGGACTGGGGAGAGAGAAATTTAATGCTACACCGAGAAGCAAGCCCTGGCTGGGAACCAGCACCATGCTCAGGCCTCTGCAGGACAGGGGACAGCCAGATTGTGTACATGTAAATGAAGAGCCAGTTATCCCTCTAGTATGTTACTCCTAGCAGCCAAAGATAGCTTTAAGACTCTGAGCAGGATTCATTTCCACCTGCAAAGCATAAGATTATAATCAGGAATAGAATTAGTAATCCTTGCAACATACCTCAAAGCCAGGATCCTTTATTTAAGGCTCTTCTATTTATGATAGGGCTATATCCCACTAAACCTATTGTTAAGTTGAAAATACCAGAAGTTGAAAATGCATTGAATATACCTAATTACTGAACATCACAGCTTAGTGACACAGTACATTGGAGAGTATCTGTTTGCCCTCTTTGTATGGCTGACAGGGAGCTACAACTCACTGCTTCTGCCCAGCATCATCTCTAGCCTCCAACAAAATAAAAATTCAAAATTTGATGTTTGTACATGAATATTTTTTCCCTTTGCACCATTGTAACGTCAAAAGATTCCTGTCAGGAACCATCTGTATTTCCAAATTGTAGCCAGGAAAACATGCCCCATAGGGCATTCTTTTTTTAATTTTTAAAATTTTATTTTAAAGGGGGTAAAAAGTAAAATCCATCAAAACAAACCTGTGTGACACAGGACTTCAATACATTACAAAATCAACAATAGTTACTGTAATGCCTTTTGTTGTCTCCAAAATAGCTGCAGATGCCTTCAGACATAGTAAAAATTAAACAAAACAGAACAGAATACAACCAATAAAACAAAAGAATGAATGCAAGAAAAGACTTCAAATTAAGCTAATAGTAAATCCAAAATTGCTACCATAATATATTTTGCTATCTTTGAAATAGCTGCTCATGCCAACAGATTTAACATAATCAGACAAAACAAAAGAGAATAAAACCCAGCACAACAAAACAATGGAATGTAGGACTGCAAAACAAGACCATAGGGAATCAACAATGGCTACAATGGGGTGGAGAGATTGGTACTTCTTGCTTGCTAGCCCATGTGCCAGAAGGGGCTTTGTTCTGGCTGTCCCCCATCTTGCAGTGGCCAGTGCATGGCACTGGTTCCCAGACTGAGCTTGCTCCCTGGTGTGGCCTTGTTCTCTCTCCCCATAGTCCTTGAATGGCACTGACTCATGGGGAGAGACTTTGGTCTGGCTGTCCCCCATCCTGCAGTGGCCCACACATGATGCTGCTTCCCAGGCAGGACTTGCTTCCCGATGTGGCCTTGTTCTCTCTCACCCCAGTTGATGAATGACGCTGACTCACAGGAAGAGGCTTGAGTCTAGCTGTCCCCTGTCCTGCAGAGGCCCACGCATTGTGGTGGTTCCCAGGCAGGGCTTGCTTCTCGGTGTGGTGTTGTTTTCTCTCTCCCCAGTCCATGAATGGTGCTGACTCGGGGGTATGCTTGGGTCTGGCTGTTCCCCATCTTGCAGCAGCCTGCACACATGACACTGGTCCCCATAAGGCATTCTTATCAACCCTGGAGAGGCAAAAAGTCTTTCTCTTGAGTTTAGTGATTGTTCACATGGCCTGTGGTATTCATCCAAGTGCAGCAAGAGGTGTTGGCTATAATGCACGTTCCTCTGGTGAGCTAGAAGAAAGTTGAGAGCTACCGATTGTGCTAATTTGAGTCTTTTGTTTAAACTGCCCTAAGTATCATTTATTACTTATGCAAAGATTCAGTAAAAATTCTGAACTTTTTCTTTCTTCCATTTTTTTGAGACAAGGTTTTGTTAAATTGCCCAGACTGGCCTTGAACAGGTGATCCTCCTGCCTCAGCTTCTCAAATAACTGAAATTACAGACATATACCACTAAGTATAAACTTATTTTTCTAATTGTGTAATTCCCTAATATGGTACCTAAAGTGAGAGCTGCTTATTCCTGTGAGCATTTCTCCTGAATATGCTGGAGTTGTCTGGTTTTAGAACAGTAGTTTTCAATATTTGGAGGTGCTAGACAACAACTCCCAAGGCTTGGGAAAGGTTAAGGTGGGGAAGGCAGGTATAAGTTGGCTGGCTACATAAAAATAATATCATAGGGGCTATAGACAGTGTTTGTGACATAAAAATTATTCCCAATAAATGCAATTAATCATGAGGTGGACCCTTCAGGGGGCCAGAATTTGTATGGAATTGGACAGTCTATGAAGCTGGCTAAAAAGTGGTAGAGGATGAAGGGATGATTATAAGGGATGAAGGCACTGCTGTGTTTTTCCATATGCTTGGTCCAGAGGCAGTGGAGTAATGGAGTTTGGAGGTTTCAAGAGAAGCATTAATTATGTCAGGAGATAGGGTCTCATTAGTATGTGCTAAGAGGTTGGGGCTCATAATGTGTAGTTGCTTAACTATTCATAAGGACCACAAAGGGGAAGTGGGAGGTGGCAAGAAGACTGGCAGCTAGATGTCAGTGCTGGAAGTCAGGTAGGGGATGACACATCCAGCAATCAGTTAGATAGAGAATGATAGCTGCAGTTGAACACCAAACAAGGGAATTTTGTTACCTCCTTTGTTTGTACAATGGGGATGTGAAGGGAGAAAAAGAACACTGTGAGGGGCAAATCCGTCTCAGAATTCTGGTTTATAAGGATATGGTTGGACCCCCAAGGGGTTCAAAGATCAATGACACAATTCCAACTAGAATAGGAAGGTGAGATTCTGTTCATTCTCAGATTTTGAAGCAGAAAATCATTTGAAACGGTATTCTTAGATCACTTCTATATTTCATATTTTTTATCTATAGTCATGTCCACCGCTACCAGGAATAATCACAAATTGGTTGGCCTGCTTGGGTAACCTAGTGATTGGTGGCAATTTGGAATGAAAAGGGAGGTAGGTATTTTCCATGAAGCACTGATGTAGCATAACGCTCCCCCAATAAGCAGCTTGATGGACAGATAAACATGTTCACTTTGTAGGTTTCAACTAGTTATTCTGGATTTTTCAAATAAATATGTCATCTGTTGAAAAATTAGATACATTGCAGTGGTAGTTACTGAGTTCCACCACAGGTGTGGTCTTATAGTCTGAGGGAGGGTGGTGGGAAAATTAAAGGTGTTAATGACAGAAGTGTTACCATATGTCTACTAGGAATATGGTAGGGTGTTCATGGCTGAAGATGACTATTTTGCCAGCTTATGTTATATTTTTGAATAATGTCTCCAATTTCTGTTTATAAGCTATAGATGAACTTACTAACCAAGACAGATGTACTTTGATCTTCAAGAGAAGACTGAAGTAACCCATCCATTTTCTAATCACTAGAGTTAGAGAGATCAATTGGTCTTTGTTGCTTACTCTTCTGCCCTATGGTTTTAAACTGGGCATAAGCTTTGGGGTGTTCTAATTTCTTTCAATATCCACGTCTGGGGCCCTACAAGCAGTTGTACAAGTTGATATTAATCAGGAAGCCCAAGTGAATATGCCCCAATGACCGATCTGAATCCATTAATAAATTCTTCTTCATTCTTACAGGGATTTGGGTAATCTTTAACAATAACATGTAAATATGAGCAAAGCCAAGGAATAAAGAATACTTGTTCAGATGCTTGATCAGAGCATTGACCTTCCTTCCATTGCCAGTGGAGAAAGATCAACAATACAGGTTAGGATGGGGATTTGGGAGCAGGAGAATTTAATGGAACCAGAGAGTAGAGAACCAAAGAAGAATAGAGAATGAAGGAATGAAAAAGCCTATGGTAGCACACATGGAGGGTTCTAGATGAGAAAAGGGATATGAAGTTTTGTTGAGGGTTAAGGAAGAGATGGAAGAGTAAATTGGTACTGAAAGAGAGTTTTTAAGGGGCAAGACAGATTGGAGACATTTTCTCAGTTTTCCCCCTTGCACCAAAAACAACAACAGCAACAACAATAGCAACAACAAAAACCCAAAAGTAAGCAGTGGCAAGAAGAGATCACAGTACTTCAGGATTTAGAGTGCTTCACAAATTAATATATGTAGGAAGATACCAAGTACTGCAAAGGGACCATTGTATTTCTAAGTGGTGCTTAGTAAAATTATGCCAATTTTGGAGTTAATAAACTGGAATGTCAGCATAGCATATAATGTAATTAGCAAGAATATTTTTTGAAGGAATTGTAAATTGCATTGAGAGTTTGCAATGAATATCAAGATTAAACAAAAGCCAGCAACAAAACTGAACCAAGAGAGTATTCAAAGAATGAAAATCATAGCCTTACTTTGCTATTTGGACAACATGTAGAGAGCAGTGATGGTGAACCTTTTTAGAGCTTTCAGTGATACAACCAGCCTGTTGCAGTATTTGTGCCATAGATTTGCCACCACTGATCTAGAGCATAGGTATCAGAGACTGAATGCCCCAAGTCACTGATCAGAGGAGAAACAAGATGGGCTGGAGAGTCCTCAGTACCTGGGTAGCAAAAAGGGACCTGGAAATAGACTTCTCATCCTGTCCAAGGCATGGCAGCAAGCTGTCCAAGATAAAAAATGAACAAGTAAGATGTTGATTTTGTTTAGGCAGTAGAGGATTGCAGATTCAAACAGTAGAATCATGGCAGATTAATTTTTTAAAATACTTTTTTAAGGATTAGTAAGCAAATTATAGGTGGAGGGATGTACAAGGAAGAGTGTTTTTGCAGTCAGTGGAAGGCTCAGTGAGCCAGCTGACAAGGAAGTGTTTACCTCTGTGTCTAGCTAGTTTCAAGAGAACAACAATTTGGTTATTTTTCATGAGACCAAGAAAAAGGGGTTGAAGGGTCTGTTTCAGACCTTGTCTACAGTTTTTGGAAAAAAGTAAAAAGTCTATATCAGGCCTTGTTACAGGCCTGGATGGTAAAGTCATCAAAGAGTCTTAGGGGAGTCAAGACAGAGGGGAGACAGGAAGCCTTAGCTAGGTCCTGTAGGGAAAGTTGGTTCTTTGCAGTAAATCATTTCTCAAGAAGGACCACATATTTTTATACAATGGGGTGCTACACAGTCATAGAGAAGGATAAACTGGAGACTTTTATAGGTAAATGGATGCAACTTGAGACCATCCTCATTAGTGAAATAAATCAGACATACATGTAAACATCATATTGTCTCATTAGTGTGAGAAGTTGCAAGAAACAGCATATGTATAGAAAAATAGTTAAGGTAGTTATACTATGGATTTCTCTTAGTTCATTGAAGAGAAAGATTTGTGCTGGTTTTGTTCAGACAACTGAATGCAGATGTTTTGTGCTCTGAATGAATGATTTGGGGAAGACTATGTGCAATGTATGTACCATTGTTGCCCCCAGTTGACATGTTTTGAAATTTTTGTTCTTTTTCTTCCTCTTTGAAACAAAATGAATTTGGAAAAAACCAAGGACCGCAAACAGGTATGGGGATTTCTTAACTGTTATTATTTACAGGGTTCAGGTAAAGCTCAGTATCATCAGTGGATTTCAGTTCTTCTAAGAAACTTGAATCTAGTTCTCGTTATTGGAGAGACAGTTGAACAGCAGTCATCCCAACTGGTCATATATGTCCACACCACCAACCACATGGTTTTCTTCTGCCCTACAGAATGACTCAATCAAGACAGGGGGAAGATGTTGGAGAAAACATTTTGAAGTGTTAACAAGTGCTTCTGCATATGAGATGCAGACTGGGTTCTTCCTTAAGAAGGAAGAAAGTTGGCAGAATTATGAGGGACTGTGTTTGGGTTTTTGCAATCTCAGTCTTGTGACTAAAAAGAGGAGATTTTCACTCAGGACACACTGAGAAACTTGAAAATTTCTTATCTGTGTCTGGAGATGGAATTTTTCCTTACTAGTTTGTTCAGAGAGGCTAAGACTAACCATCCAGCATAATTATATTTCCTATTCTGCCAAAGATATTCAAGTTTTCATGTATAGAGTCACTAAATTCCTGACATCTCACAAGTGGTGAATTAGGATAATCAAAGGAATCTATGCAGTGAATTAGTTTAAACAGTTCAAACCAAAGATTATCAGTGTACCCAACAGAAGTAGAAGTAGAACAGTTCAAACCAAAGATTATCAGTGTACCCGACAGAAGTAGAAGGTATATACAAATATATAAGAAGTGACAATATTGGCTTACGATGGCTAGCCACAGAGTTGGATGAGGAAGTGTATAGAGGGTGTCTACATCCTGGAGGCCAAAGGATTCAATCCAAGGTCTGAAGTTCACCCCAGTGTCCTGTGCAAGTCCACACCAGCAGGTTGAAGGGTCTACACTGGACAGGTGAAGAGTCTATAACAGAAAGCTGAAGAGACTGCATTGGAAGCCAGGAGACAACATCTAAGCTAAAGGTGTCACCTGAAGCACCTCCAAAGAATGGAATTCATCTGTCCTTTCTCCTTACCTTTTATACTGTCCAGGTGATGAGCCACCCTTGGGTGGGTCTTCTAAACTCCTGGGTGTAGAGTTGCTAAGCCCATTTAGTTTAGCTTCTAAATGTCTCAAGTTGACACAATCAGTCAACCACTACATACTGCCTCCTATACTCAAAGAGTCAAGTATGCTTGCTTTTGTGGATTTCATTTGTGTGAAGTTTAAACAAGATTTTCCTTGATGGCAAGAAGAATAGAGGATTGATAATTTACCCAGGAGTGCCAGACACTACTTGGTGACTAGGCCCCTGAGTTTTGTCAGGGTTTACCAACTGCCTGTGATAGCAAAGGCATATTAATGCTATAGACAGAGCTATTATGGATGTCACCTCCAACTTGCTAATTACTATGTTTTGAATATGGTTTATCCCCATCAAAATTCATCTTAGTGCTTAATTCCTCGATGCAGGGGTGTTGGGAGGTGTTTGGGTCACAGAGGTGGGCCCCTTGTGAAGGAATTGTTTCCTTAAAAGAATGAGTTCTAAAAAAAAACAAAGAATGAGTTCTTACTTTACATTCACTGGATCATGATCAGTATAAACCATAGCAATATAAGGATGATAAATGAAAAGCCCTAAGAGGCTCTTGTGGGCCAAATCTAGCCTCAAGGACCTTATTTGTTAGCCCATTAGGCAGAATCATCATTCAAGAGACTGGTAGCTCAAAGGGTCATTTAGGCCTTGGGGGCCCCGAGGTGGATAGCAGAGGATGTGTTACAGCTTTAAGGATAGCATCTTACTGTCCTGTAGGTTTGGGCCCCACTCAATCTTGGGCCAGTACTCGTTATAAAGCAAGGTTACCTGCTTTTTAAAATAGTTTATTTCATTTTATTAGTACATCTTTCCAATGCATACAGTTTACAGTCATCTGGAAGAGTGGATACATGTACATATTCTAACTTGTTTCTTTTTTTAAAACCCTTTCCCCTTCCCTCCCCTTTTCTCTTTCACATCCTCTTCTCCTATCCACCTTTTTGTACTTGATGATGTTGTTTTAGCTCATGTTATGGCATATAGTGTTTACAGGGTTATTATGTTTATGGGGTTATTAGGATCTTATACAAGACACATCTTTATTTCACTTATTCTGCCCTCTTCACTCCTCATTGCTGCTCCCTTGGACCACTTCCCTGTTGTAAGAGATCTGTTCCCTTGTCCCTTTCTATTCATCCTTTATCTTTTTCTTCATTTGCACTTTGCATCACTCAAATGAGAGATGATACTATATGGTAGTTAGGCTTGTGTGTCTGGCTTATTTCATGCAACATTATATTTTCCAGATGCATCCATTTTCCTCCAGATGCTTCATTGTGTCATTCTTTATGGCTACATAGTATTCTGTTATATATAGACACCACATTCTATTTCTCCACTTGTCTGTTATGAGTATATAAGCTGCTTTCAGAATTTAACTATTACAAACTGTGCTGCTGTAACATTGGTATGCATATATTGCTGTAGTCTGATGACTTAAGCTCTTTGGGAAAAATTCTTTCTTAGTTACTTTTCTCTCATTGCTGAGACAAAATATCTGACACTCAAAATGAAGGAAGGAAAGCTTGATTTAGCTCACAGTTTGTGGTGATTTCAGTCCATAATCAACTGACTCCAAGGCAGGCTGGTGTGGCAGAGAGGCAACAGTTCATGATGGCAGAAGTCAGTATAATCAACAAAAGCAAAAAGGGAAGGAAAAACATAGCAAACCCTCTTTCTCTCCCTTATATTGTATGCAGGCTACTCGCCCAGAGTGATATAGAACTCACACCCATAATCCCAACATTGGACCATGAATCAATCCCAAACTCTAGAAGCCTGCCCCCAGGACTGCATGAGGATTTGGGGGGGTCATCTAGACACAAGCCATAACAGATACCTAGCAGGGGGGTAAATAGGTTGTATTGAACTTCTAATTTCAGTTCTTTAAGAAATCTTTATTCTACTTTCCATAATGGTTATACTAGTTTACATTCCCAGCAATGATGGAGGAGGGTTCCTTTTTCACCATGGCCACACCACTTCTTTTTCTCTCTCTTTTTTTGCTTTTTTATCTTAAAGAGAGTAAAACCAAGCAAAATAAAACAGAATAAAGCCAATCAAAACAAAACAGTGAAAATGATACAGGACTTCAAAACAAGATAATAAAAAATCAACAATAGCTTCCAAAATACCTCTTGTTATATTCAAAGTAGCTGCCCAAACCATCAGACATAATAAAATCAAACAAAACAGAACAGAATAAAACCAATCAAAACAAAACAATGAAAGTGATACAACACTTCATAACAAAATAATAGAAAATGAATGATGGCTACCATAATATAGCTTGTTATCTTTGAACTAGCTGCCCATACCATCAGATATAATAAAATCAAACAAGACAAAACAGAATAAAACCAAAACAATGGAAACAATATAGGACATTAAAACAAGATAATGGGAAATTAACAGTGGCTATCATCTTCAGAAGGAAATTCCTCATAGTTGCTATACTGAATGTTGTTATCTTCTAAATAGATGCTCAGACTACTGGCTTAAGGCCTGCAGAGTCAGTCAAATACTAAACACTGCAAACATTAATCTGTTTTTTTCTTAATTCAGTAGCTATCATCTCTGCCTGTATTTCTCCAGATCACCCAGTTGTTTGGGGCAGGTTGGGGTGGAGGGAGGGCTCAGCTCTTGTCTCCCAGCCCTCACACTAGATTACTTACATAAAGGGCATGGATTCTTGTATCTCCTCCTGGCAGCCCACAACTGCCACTGGCTCAGAGGAAGGAGCTGGCTTCTTGTTTCTCCTGGAAGCCTCAAGGGGCTGGATTCTTGTATCTCCTCCTGGTGGCCTGTATTCTGCTTCTGGCTCACAGGAAGGGCTGACTTCTTGTTTCTCTTCCTGGTGGCCCATGACTGTACTGCTGCTGGCTCACAGGAAGAGCTGGCTTCTTTTTCCTCCTAGCATCCTGCATATACCACTTCATTTTTATTTCAAAGAGGAAAAAACAAAACAAATACAAGAAGAACAAGAAACAAAAGACAAACAACAATAACAAAAAACTCAAAGCACTAACAATATAGGCTTTCAAAACAAGGTGGTAGGAACTTAACAAAGGTTGTTATTTTGCATAGTTATCTTCAAAAGAGTTACTCAGATTACCAGATATAGACGTATAAAATTGATCCAATCCTGAGTGTTAACTGTTTTGTTCCAAGAGCTAATAGAATTAGTAGTACAATCTTCTTAGCTTTCATAAATGTATATATTCAAATTTATATCTTTTTTTCTTCTCACTTCTTTCTTTTTTCCTTTTCACTATGCAAGTTATTTTTCCCCTTTGAATAGTTTTTTACCCTTTCATGATATTTATTGAAGATTTTGCATCTTATTTAGACTTTTGAATGCTATTGTAAAGGGTGTGGTTTTCTCTCATTTTTGTGTCAGTGAGTCTGTTGTTTGTGTACAGGAATGATACTGATTTCTGAGTGTTGACTTTGTATCCAGTTACATTTCTAAATTTGTTTATTATATCTAGAAGTCTTTCATTGGAGTTTTGGGGGGATCTTCTATATAGAGTATCATATCATCTGCAAAAAGTGATAATTTAATTTCTTTTCCTATCCTTACTCTTTTTTTTCTCTCTCTTGTCTAATTGCTCTGGCTAATGTTTCCAGCACTATAGTGAATAGGAGTAGTGATAGTGGACAGGCTTGTGATGTTCATGATTTTAAAGTGAAAGCTTTCAGTGTTTGACCACTTAATATGATACTGGCTGTTGGTTTCTCTTAAATGGCTTTTATCAGATTAAGATAAAGACCATCTATTCCAATTTAATGTAAGGTTCTTACCATGAATGAGTGTTATAATTTATCAAAAGATTTTTCTGCATCTATTGAGATAATCAAATCATTTTTATCTTTGGCTCTATTGATGTGGTATATTATGTTTATTGATTTGTGTATGTTGAACTGTCCCTGTATTCCTGGGATGAATCCCACTTGGTCATGGTGTATAATCTTCTTGATGACTTGCAGCATTCCTTTTGCTAGTATTTTGTTTATTATTTTGCATCAATGTTCATTAGACAGTTTGGCCTGTAGTTCTCTTTTTTGGTTGAGTCTTTCTCCTCCTAGTCCTGGCATATCTGATTCTCAGGATGCACTGACTTTTCTCTTCCTAGAAGCCATGCAGCTTGCATGTCTTACCAGAAAGGCTGGGTGGTTGGCTTCTTGTTGGATCCTCCCAGTCCTAGCATCCAGTTTTACATCTTCTTGATCAAGCTTTGGTAATTTATGTTTCTAGGAATCTGTGTATTTCTTCTGTGTTATCGAACCTATGAGAGTAAAGATTTTCAAAGTAGGTATTAATGATTTTATGTATTTCCACAGAGTCTGTAGTGATTTTATCCCTTTCATTCCTTATTGCATCAATTAGAATTTTTTTCCTTTTTTAAATAAGGCTTATCACTTTTATTTATTCACTCACAGAACCAAGTCTTTACTTTGTTAATTCTTTATATTGTTTTCTTAGTCTCTATTGCATTAATTTCTGCTCTGATCTTTAATTTCCTCTTTTCTTTTGGCTTTGGACTTGGATTGCTCTTCTTTTTCTAGATTTTTGAGGTACAGCATGAGGTTGTTTATTTGTGTTTGGTCTGCTTTCCCGATGTGGGAATTCACTGCAATAAATTTCCCTCTGATGACTACTTTTATTGCATCCTATAGGTTCTGGTAAGTTGTATTTTCATTTGCTTGTGTATATTGTTTAATTTCTTCTTTAATTTCATCTGTGACCCATTGATTGTTTTGGAGTGTATTATTTAATTTTCGTGTGCTTATGGAGCTTTTGCAGTTTCTTTTGTCATTGATTTCTAGTTTCATGGCATTATGATCAGATACTATGAAAAGGATAATCGATTGTTTTGCATTTACGTATGCATGTTCTATGGGCTAGTATGTGGTCTGTTGTAGAGAATGTTCTGTGTTCAGCTGAGAAGAATATATATTCTGATGTTGTTGGGTGGAAAACTCTGCACACATCTAGTAAATCTGTTTTTTGAGTTCTGTTATTTCTTTGCTCAGTTTCTCTCTAGTTGATCTGTCTCTTTGTGTCAGTGGTGTGTTATTGGCTCCTTTTATAATTGTATTATTGCTTGAGTTTTCATTTCTAATATTTGTTTTATATAGCTGAATGCTCCTGTATTTGGTGCATATATATTTAAGATTGTTCTCTCTTCCTCTTGAAGTTTTCCCCTAACTAGTATGTAGTGACCTCTTTTGGTCATTCTTGTTTTGAAGTTCACATTGTCTGCAAGCAGAATAGCTACCCCTGCTTTTTTTGTTTCCTGTTGTATGAAGTATTGTTTTCTATCCTTTGACTTTCAGTTTACGAATTTCCTTTTGGGTTACATGGGTTTCTTGTATACAGCATATTATTGGATCCTGTTTCTTGAACCATTCTGCCAATTTGTTTCTTTTAAATGATGAGTTGCAGCCATTTCCATTAATGGTTATAAGTGACATATTAGCTTATTTTTGTCATGTTATCTTTCTGCTGTTGGTTCTTTACCTTTCACCTCTGTTTAATTGTTTGCCCTGCTTGGTGTTTTTTTTTCTGTTGGTGTTCTTGAAGTCATAGTTATTTTTATGGCTATGTAGAATATCTTTCAGTGTTCTTTGTAGGGTTGGTTTGTTAGTCCTGAAGTTCTCAGCTGTTCTTTGTCCTGGAAGGATCTTATTTCTCCATCTATTTTGAAGGACAGTTTTTCAGAGTACTTTAATTTTGGTTAGAAGTCATTATCCTTTAGGATTTGAAATACTTTATTTCATGCTCTTCTTGACTCGATTGTTTGTGTGGAGGAGTCTGCTGTGATTCTGATGAGCTTTCCTTTATAGGTGATTTGTTTCTTTTCTCTAATAGCTTTTAATATTCTCTTGTTATGTTGAATTTCTAGGATGTTGATTATTATATGTATGGGTATAGATTTATTTTGGTTATGGCTAACTGGAATTCTATATGCTTCACTTATCTGTATAACAGTTTCCTTTTCCATGCTTGGGAAATTTTCTGCTATTATCTCTGTAAATAGTTTCTTTATATCATTTGTGTTGTTACATTCTTTTTCATTTACACCTATCATTATTATATTGTTTTTCTTTGCATTTTCTTCCAACTGTTGAATGGTTATTTCCTGATTCTTTCCTTTCCTTTTCACTAGGTGCAGTCTTGTGTTGGGGTCTAAAAGTCTATCTTCACATTCATTCAGGCAGTTTTGCCAGCTTTTGATGGAATTTTTGATTTCCTGGATATCTCTCTGAATTTTTCATTCATTGTTTCTTTCTTATGTTGTTCATTAAAAGTTTCCATCGTTTGCAGTGCCCTTTTTAAAAACTGTGTTCAGGATTTCTTTCATTACATTTATTATTTCTTCTTTTACCTGCAAGATTATTTCTGATTTGATTTCCTTTACAGCTTTGTGGAATTGTTTCTTTACTTCACTTGGTATCATTTTAGAAGTTTAAGGTGTGCGACTTACACTTTGTTCTATGTCCATGTCTCCTAGGCTTGTTTGCGATGAGCTGGAGGTCTGAGATTGCATTTTTCTCTTTCATTTTGTCATTTTCCTATATTCCTATAGGGCTGCCTCATGCAAAGTTTCAGTGGCTTCCTGGGTTGAGGATTGCTGTCTGTACTGGAGGAGTTTCCTTGGCTGAAGGGAGGTCATTAGGCAGTCCTTACAATGTACCAAGTAGCACTCAGAGTGGCACTCCGAGTCTCCCCAAATGGGTGGAATATGCTTTGCAGACCTTTAGCATGCCCCACATGGTACACTGAGGCCCCTCAGCTGATTGGGGTTTCTGAGTGGGGCCCTACAAGTTCCTGAGTGGCCACCAAGGCTGCATAGCTAGGTGTGGTATGCTGTGTAGGCTTTTAGTTTTTACCCCGTGACACACCAATGCTTCCTGACTGCTCAGGGTCACTGGATGAGGCCCTGCCAGGACCCAAGTGGTGCATTGAAGCTGTCTGGCTTCTTAGGGTTGCTGGACAAGGCCCTACCAGGTTCTGAGCGGCACACCAAGGCTGCCTGCCTAGGTGGAGTATGCTGTACAGGCCTTAAGCTCATGCCACATGGCACACTGAAGTTCCCAGGCTGCTTGGGGTCACTGGGCGAGTCCTTATGAGGTTCCAAGCCACACACCAAGGCTTCATTGCTACGTGGAGTATGTGGTGCAGGACTTCAGCTCACACCAAATGGCACACTAATGCTCCCTGGCTTCTTGGGGTCCCTGTGCAGGACCTTACCAGGTTCTGAGCTGCACAGCAAGGCTGTACAGCTAGGTAGAGTATGCTGTGCAGGCCTTCAGCTCACACCATGCAGCACATCCCACACACCACTTCTTAATGATTGCCATATTTTCTAGTGTAAGGTGAAATCTTAGTGTTGTTTTAGTTGGCATTTGTTTACTGACCAGACATGTTGAACATTTTTTCATTTCTTGACCATTTGTATTTCTTCCTCTGTGAAGTGACCATTTCTCTAGGCTGTTCCTTGACTAGGTGTTTAATTTCAGGTTGTTTAATTTCTTTGAATTCTTTAATTTCTTTGGTTCTCCAGTACCAAAAAAAAAATCAAATACTCTAGATATTTTTTGTTTGAGGAGTAGCTGGTAAAATTTTTTTCCTATTCCATAGGTTGTCTCTTCACTCTATAGATGGATTCATTTACTGTACAACCTTTTAAAGTTAAGTCTGATATAATCCCATTTGTGGCAGGGATTTAGCTCAGCTGCATAAGCATCTGCCTTGCAAGCACATGGTCCTGAGTTCGATCCCCAGTACAAAAAAATCCCATTTGTTGATTCTCGTTGTTATTTCTTATTCAATTGAGATTTTGCTTAGAAAATCCTTTCCTACACCGTTTTCAAGTACTTTACCTATTTTATCTTCCAGAAGGTATAGTATTTCTGTTTTAATATTTAGATCTTCAATGTATTTGGATTTTAGGTACATGGTGAGAGAAAGGTGTTCAGTTTCATTCTTCTGTAAACAGATAATCAGTTTTCCCAGAAGTTTTTCTCATGGAATAGGCTATTTTCCTCCAAAATATGCTTTTGGTCCCTTTGTCAAAGATCAAAGGCTGGAGATTTCGCTCAGTGGCACAAGTGCCTGCCTGGCAAGCACAGGGTCATGAGTTCAATCTTCAGTACCAAAAAAAAATATCAAAAGATGAATATATCTAGGTAGGTTTATTTTTTTATTTAAAGAGGAAAAAACATGTAAAGGGTAGAGATAATACAGAATTTTAAAAAAAGATAAACAGTAAGAAATCATTAGTTGATAAATTACATATTGTCCTCTTAGAAATAGTTGTTCATGTTATAAAAATAAAGCATACAGACTAGATATTCAAACAGTGAGACTTTAAACAGCTATGCATGTATGAGTCTCTACCTGTATTTCTATCCTTTCTATATTAAAAGGAAAAACAAAACCTAGCAAGACAAAACAAAACAAATTCCTATAAAAACATGAAACTACAAGTCATATAAAACCACAGTACAAGGTGATCTACAATGATTACTGTGTTCTTATTATTTTCAATAGAATTGTCTATATCATCAGGCATAATTGAATATAGCAGTACGTAACAATATTTGTAAAAAACATTATAGACAGTGTAAAACTTCAAAGGCAGGTATTAATCAAACTAAAGTGGATATTCTAGTGAATCTTGTCATCTTCAGTGCAGTTGCCTATACTCTAAGACTTGATACTATCAATCATAACAGCTTTGAATAAAATCTATCAATACAAAACAGAGATCTAACAAACCAGATTTGATTACGATTAGTCATGGTAAAAGAGTAGGTTATACAGAGCTTTAGATTAAGTTAATTGGAAATTAAGGATGATTACCATACTATATCCTGTTATTTTCGGGATAACTGTCTGTGCCCTCAAATCTAGTACAGGTAGAATGACTGGAACAGAATAGAATACATCTAAGCAGAGTAGTGTGAGTAATGTGGGTTTTAAATCCTGGTGTACTATTGACAATATAGGTATCAAGGCCATCTATGTTAGAGATTCTAGCCATTCTTCTCTGCCTCATTTCTGCTATGCACTTTTTCTGCCTTTGTTTGTCTACTTTTCTCCTTCATTCTATGGTTTTCCCTACTCATTGAGGCCTTTCTGCCACTGTTCCTAAAATCCTGGTATTTGTTTTTCTCTCCCTAGAATGTCCTTCAGTATTCTCTGTAGGGTTGGATTGGTGGTCACAAATTCCCCAGTTCCTGTTTGTCATTGAAGCATCTTGTTTCTCCATTACTTTCTAGTGACAGTTTTGCCGGGTACATCAATCTGGGCTGGAGATTATTTTCTTTCAGGGCTTGGAATACTTTGCTCCAAGCTCTTCTTGATCTGATGGTCTGTGTCGAGAAGTCTGCCATGATCCTGATGGGCTTACCTTTATAGGTAATCTGTTTCTTTTCTCTGATGGCTTTTAATATTCTGTTTTTATATTAAATTTCTGGTGTCTTGATCATTATATATCTGGGTACAGCTCTGTTTTGGTTGTAGGTGGCTGGAGTTTAGTATGTCTCACATAACGAATGTCATTTTCTTTTCCCATGCTTGGGAAGTTTTCCTTAATTATTTCCATGAATAGACTTTGTAATTCACCTGTTTGTATTCCTGCTTCTTTGTTCACATTTCTTATTCTTAAATTATGCATTCTCTTGTCGTCTTCTAGCCTTTGTATTGTTACTGCCTATTTCCTTGTTATTTTTAAGAGATCTTTCCTTTCTTAAAATCACACATTGCAGACTTGTCTTCAAGTTTTGATAGTCTATCCTTAGTTTCTTTTAAGGAGTTTTGCTAACTTTCAATGGAGTTTTTAATTTCCTGGTAATCTCTTTGAATCTGCTTCATGTATTCTATATTTTCTTTATATTCTTTATCGAATGTTTCTTTCCTTTTTTGTGTTCCTCCCTTTTTCTGTCTATGTCTTCCTGAGAGATGCTTAGCATTGCTTTTATTAATCTACTCATATCTTGCTTTACCTGATTTAGTATTTCAGTTTTGAGCTCTTCTACAAGGTCCCAAAGATATCTCTTAATGTCTATTGAAGCCATGTCTGATGTTGCATGTTTGCTGCCCTCACTCTCCCTTGTTTTTCCCTCTCCTGGATGAGTGCTCTCAGGGTTCTGGGCTGGGGGCCTCCTCTTGCCTGTCTCTCCTGTCATGGTCCCAGCTTCCTCCACACAGGTGTACAGTGGAGGTCCCAGCCCCCTTCCCTGTCAACCACGGTTCCTCCCAAGCTCACTGGCAAGGGAACTCCGCCTCTCCTGCCTGCTCTTGTCACTGAGGTGTAAGCACGTTGTGTATGCCTGCTCCTCCCCACTGGGCCAGCCAACTTAAGGGGCGATCACCCGGTTAGTGCTTGCTAGGCACAGGGAATCGATTTGGGACAACTCATTGGGTCCTGGCCAGGGGCACAACCCAGTCTAAGCAAATCCCATGAATCTGCTCTGGGGAGGAAGCAACCAACTGAAGTCACTGTTGCTCTCAGTTCAGGCTCCTCCTGCCCGATTCCAACATGTCGCTCATTTGGTCAAGCCCTTCCCATGGGGGGGGTCTCATTCCCAGGACTGACCATGGATTACTGAAGTTCCCTTTGCTGGCTCCACTCTCTGTTGGGCTAACCAACCCCCAACTTTAGCGCAGCTGTAGCTGTTGTGAGTGGCGGCAAGAACAAGTATGGTTGGCTCTGCTATCTGGCATGAATTTGCGAAATCAGGCCAGCACAAACTTGGCAGGTTGCAGTGAAAATGCCGTGTCCAGTAATTTTAGCTGTTTCGATTGTAGCCCCAAGACTGCATGTTTGATGAGCTTTTTTACGTTTTAATTTCTTCCTGTGTCAAGAGGATCCACCTCCCTCTGTCTGAGTCTGTCCAGGATGTTTTATTCTGGCAAATGGATTGTTTCTCCTGGGAGGGCTTGTATTTTGTTGTTCACTGATTGGCCATCTTAACTCCTCGACTGACTGTTGTTATTTGCTTAAGTTTGAAAGACTTCTACTGCTAAAGCTTAACCAGAAAATGCAAATCTAGATGTACAGCAATAAAAAGCCAGATTGTCCCACAGACTGCCATCCTGGTCTGGCAATCAATGGTAGAGACGGGCAAAAGTCTGCTGTGTGGGTGGCAGTGCTCACTTGCTACTCTGTCTCAAAAGTCCATTCAGAGCATTAAACTGTACCTTAAATTCTCCTCCAACTCTGAAGCTCTATGTCTGTCACATATTCTGTCAGAGAATAAGATCAAAGTTCCTTCTATGGATGCCTCTGTTTCCTGTTGAATAGTTGCCTCTACAGGAAAGTGTTCCTGTTGAACTCCTTCCTCCTTTACACCACATCACATACACACGTTGTGATTAACATTATTGAAATTAATTTTTCAACACCATGCCAAAAATTCTCTTCATATCTTGACATCAAGAAAACCCATTTCTTGGCCTTAGGCATCACTTGGCTTCTTGGTCCTGATACAGATGTTAATTTCCTACCTGAGATTCCTTATTTCTGCCACAGCAGCATTAGCACCAGTAAACACTCCGCTGGAGCCCCTGAATGTTGTTCCAAGGGCTTCTGCATGCAAAGGCCTTTCATGGTTACCAGCCCTTCTCACTTTGTAGTTTAAGCAACAGTAATGTGTCCCTGTTGCCTAAGAATGTGTCCTTCTTGTCCCTGCAGCCTGGCTGTCTTTCTGCAGCCCCTCAGCAGGAAGTAACTGCACAGCTTCCTTGTTATTTTTAAGAGATCTTTCCTTTCACGATCACACGTTGCAAACCTGTCTTTAAGGTTTAATAGTCTATCTTTAGTTTCTTTCAAGCAGTTTTGCCAGCTTTCAATGGAGTTTTTAATTTCCTGGTAGTTTCTTTGAATCTGTTTCATGTATTCTAGATTTTTTTATATTCTTCATCAAAGGTTTCTGTCCTTTTTCTATGTCCCCCTATTCTTCCATCTGTGTCTTCTTGAGAGGTACTTAGCAGTTATTTTATTATTTTTCTTATGTCTTCCATTACTTGTATTAGAATTTCTGCTTTTAGTTCTTTTATAATGTCATGAAGATAATCTTTTATGTCAGATGCTGCTTTTTCAGACACCACAGGTGTGCAACCCCAGAACTCTTCTGTGTTTGCCTCCCCCATGCCAGTAGTGTTTGTGTTGTGGGCTGGAGATTTCCTTTTGTTTCTTTCTCTTGTCATGTTTCTGGTTTCCTACAGATGAGTGAACAATGGAGTCCCTGGCACTTCCTGTATTTGCTATGATTACTCTGAAGTGTGCTGGCTAGGGATGCTGCCCTCCCTAGTCTTCTGATAACACTGAGGTACAAGCAGGGGCGGGACAGACTGACCCTTCAGAGCTGGTCAAGCTCTGGGAGTCTTCACCACATTAGTGTGTGCCATGCGGACAGAGCCTGTTAGGTATAGTTTGAGAGAGAACTCATCCTTTGCTATTGGATCTCACACAGAGACGGTACTCACTCCAAACAGTTATCACCAATCTGCTCTGTGCTAGGAGTGGCTGACTGAAGCTTCTGCAGTTCCGGTTCCAGGTTTATCTTGCATGACTCCAAAATGTTGCCTGATTCCTTACCCACTCCTGGGTGAGGACTAATTTCCATGCACTCACTGTGAGCCAATACAGATCTCCAAGCCAGAGTGTTGCTCTCCACTCCACCCCTCCGGGCTTCGACTGCTTCCTCTCACCAAGAACCTCAGGAATTTCCTCAGTTGTTCTTTGTCGTGGAAGTATCTTATTTCTCCATTAATTGTGAAAGATAGTTTTGCAGGATACATCGTAATGTAGACATGGAAAGTTACTTTCTTTCATGATTTGGAATACTTCACTGGAAGCTCCCCTTGACTTAAGGGTTTGTCTTAAGAAGTCTGCTGTGATTCTGATGGGCTTTCCTTGATAGGTGATTTGTTTCTTTTCTCTAAGAGCTTTTAATATTTGGTTCTTTTGCTGAATCTCTGGAATCTTGATTATTATATGCCTTGGTGTAGATTTATTTTGGTCAAGGCTAATTGGAGTTCTGTATGTTTTACTTATTTGTATGTCAAATTTCTTTTCAAGCTTGGGAAGTTTTCTGCCATTATTTCTTTGAACAGAATTTTTATGTTGTTTATTCTGACTCCTGCTTTGTCATTGAGTCTGATCAATGTTATGTTGTTCTTCTTTGCATCATTCTGCAGCTGTTGGATTTTTTTATGCTTCCTTGCTATCTTTAAGAGACCATTCTTTTCATGATTGCCAGCCACAATCCTGTCTTCTAGGTCTGATATTGTCTTTACTTTCACTTATGTAATTTTTGAGACTTAAAATGGAATTTTTAATTTCATGGATACCTATTTGAATCTGTTTCATGGATTTCATTTCTTTCCTGTGTTGGACATTCATGGTTTGCATCATTTTCCCATGCTCCTCCATTTTTTGAAATCTGTGTCTACTCTAGTTTTGTTGAACAAGTCCTTCATTATGGTCATTGTCTCTTTTCTTTTTTACCTGGGAAATTAATTCTCATCTGACTTCCTCTATAATCTCATTCACCTGTTTTTGAACTTCTGCTATTTTAATTTCAGAAATTTCAGATGAGTGGTTTCTATTTTCTTCTCCTTCATTGTCTCCTGGATTTGTGCTAGAGGTCTGGGTTGGATTTTGCTTCTGTATCTTGCCATTTTCTGTTTTTTTTTTTTTTCATTTGATTTTGTTGTCTGTATTAATGCTTGAAAATTTCTCATAGGAGATAGTTTTGTCACTAGTATTGAGACCTCCCTAGGAAATATCTGTTCTTCAGAGATGTCTTCCAGATGTAGAAGGTTCTTGTATCTGTCCCAAGATCTTAACTTCTCAATTTATGAAGGATGAGATGTTGCTATTTGGCTCAGCATCCTATATTTTGGTATTGGATTCTGATGGTATTTATGACCCCACACAATCACAGTGTTTTTACAGAAGGAAGAAGAATGGATTACAATAGGTACGACATCCTGGATAAAGTAGTATAATTATCAACAACAAGAGCATCAAGCATACTTAGGAACTGAAACACTGTGGTAACTATTAATTTGGTCTCTTGAACTTAGGGGCAAGATCTACAGTTATCTAGCCAAATCCAATATTAATCAGGAACTTGTATGCAAAGTTTCCCCTTGGTAGAATGACTTTACCCTGTAGAGTGTAAACTTAAGAGGGAGAGGGAACAAAACAGATAGATAAATGAAAATAATTATATTAGAAACAATTCTAGAAAACAAAAGATGGCAAACTAGAGAAAAGGCAAGATAGAAAGAATGAGGATGTAAGC